>ML291756.1:45898-77815 GCA_005239495.1 Nicotiana undulata
CTGTCTTTTATACACATAGAGAGTTGGATAAGGGAGGGGGGTGGGGGGTGGGGGTGTAGTTGTTGAAGAGATAGTTGCCAAAGACAGGGGGAATGGCATTAGAGGGGCTTGAAGAGCATATGGACATGAGCGAATAAAAGTAGAAGAGCAGCCAAAAGCCAGGGGGAGTGGCATTAGGGGGGCTTGAAGAGCATATGGACATGAGCAAATAAAAGTAGAAGAGCAGCCATTGAATTAGGAGTGCCAGTTTTCCATTTATATTTGAGGGCGTCGAAAAGTTTTGTTTACCATGCTTATACAGTGGGGGTGGATACCGTTATTAGAACTCCATCAGTGGACAATTTTATCTACCTTCAAGTTGATAACTTGTGTGACACATGATATATTCCAAGGGTGCTAAATGGTATACAATGTGAAAAAGTTTCTTATCCTGCCACATCTTATCATATCATATATTTGCATACTGAAGAACCTCTCAGATTTTGTCGTAGTTGCTCGTGTATGTCTGCGTACGTTGTGATTTAGGTTTCTTTAGGAGGTTTTCTGAGCTTTTAAAAACATCAAAGATCCCACAGTAACCCTTTAATCTTGGCACTTTCTGGTAAAATCATTGTTCTGCCTCGGTGAAGCTTCTTGACTTCTTCAACAAGTGTCAATTCAGTGACTGCTCCAACTCGTACTTATTCGGTTTGTCTACTTGCCTATAGCTTAGAATCAGTTGCTTGGACGTGATAGTGTTTAGTCGTACATATATTTTGATCCCAGATTAATGCTGCATTTCCGTGGAAATAGAAATGCTCCTTTATCTGATTATCTGGAAGGATCAAGGCGATTGACTAATCTTCGACATATTCCTTTTGTTGCCTAGATCTTGGTGAATGTCAAATTGTAGTTCCTGTTTTGTCAAGTGTGTGCATTCATGATTTGTGTTTATAAGATTTTGAGGTTTCTTCCTTGTCTATCTTATAAGATATGCTATGTCAGCTGTTGAACCTTTTGGTAATATTAATTCTTTAAGGTATTGTCAGGTGCCATTTCTTTTCGGTGTAACTGCCCTAGAGAAAGTTGCTTTTCATGTAATTCATTTGATATTCAAAAGAACAGGGCAGCACCTTTTTCTTTGTCATAATGATGAAGGGAAGCCTCCATTACTTAAACGCATGGTGGAAGATGACGGTGAACTACGCTTCATGTATGTTACAGAGAATAATATAGTACATATAGGATTGATTGGCTATGTTGTGCGGACTCTCCAAAATGTAGCCGCACCCGTGTCGGATCCTTCAAACATGCACTAGTTTTGGAGGATCCGGCACGTATCCGGCCACATTTTCGGAGAGTCCGAGTAACATAGTTGATTGGTCCTGTATTTACTGGGAACCTGTAGTAAATACTGCATATGATGTTAATTAGTTCAAAATTCCATGTATACAGGTCTGCGTTGCGTTCATTCAAGCGCCGAGTTGCATATTCAAATGTTGGCTATGACCGTATCCTGATTGCATTGTTGAATCACACATTCAGCAATTATGATACCCTAACTTCTGAAGATAGACTGTTTTTCTTTAACAATAATTGTTTAGATATTGTTGGTTGGAGAACATCATCTATTAGACGTAATAATGAACTCCCCAAGGTACATTCTTCCTACGATATGTCTTTTAGCTGCCACCTATTAGATCTTATGTGGAAAGTCACTTTGGTGCTTATAGTGGGAAGACTCCTTGAATGAAAAGTATCCTCATATTGTCTATGAAGAACATTGCAAGGCATGTGATGGTGAGGAGGGTGAATCCGTCGTGAAGGAAGATGATTCTTTGGACAAGACGGAAGGTTTGTAGTTCTTTTCTTATGACAAGAAGTTGGCTTTATGTCAAATCATTTCTTGGTTTTGTTAGCTCCATCATCCTTCACCTTCTGGAGGCCTCTAATACATTCTGTAATGCTGCTCCATCATACATGCATGATTAACTGTAATTTTGTACTATCTGTTTTCTAGTACGTACCGCTGTTAAAAGAAATAACCAATGTGTTGATCCTAAAATATTATGCGATTTGGTTGGTAAAATGGAGATGGTATTAGGTCCTCCCCTGTCTCATATGGATCCTTCTTTTTCCTTGATGAATCTGTGTCGAGCTGAAAAAGGTGTGCATTGGTTGAGTATTTCTTTAGAATACTTCAAAATACACTAAAGATTATGAAGAAAGCTTCATGCACTCATAGCGGATACTTACACCACGCGTGTTTAACATGTAGCCCCTAAACAAATGCATGCAACTTAGGCCCTCATCCTTTTTAGACATGGCAAAATTCTGAACTTGCCCTACGCTATTTGGTCCGAGTGTTTTTTTCTTGTAACTGTATTTTGTTTTAGTCCACTGGAGATTTTGATTTTGGGATCCGAGTTTCATGCCCTATGCTATGCGCGCGCGTGTGTGTGTGTTCCTCTCTTGGCTTCTAGATATTGCAGTGTTCATGCTTTGGACAATTATGCAGAGGAATTGGTGACTGGTTTATCTAGAGTGTCATGGGACAAAGTAGACGTTAGCTTTCACAAGAGCAGGCGTAGATTTGCTGCTCACAGTGTTATTCAGGTACCCCTCTCTTTCTCTCCTGACTACAAGTACTTAACAACAGGATTGCCCAGAGAATTTATTGATATTTTGCTGGTTCTCCTGGAATCACAGTTTAGTCACATTTGATTTACGTCGGTGTAGGAACTATACATTAGTTTTGTGTAATATGTAAAAAATAAAGTTTCTTTCATCTCTCTCACAGATTTAAGACTGAAAAAGCACTTACGAGACTCATATCTTTGTCCTATATGTTCATGTTTTTTGTTCTGTTGCTTGCTTATTTTTTAGCCTAAAAAATTAGTGACCAAAGGTTTTAACTAGTTTATCCAGCTTACCAAGGTTTAGTTTATGGCACTGCAATCATCCACAATTTATCTTTTGAAACATGGGCATGCTATTCCATTTTTATCTGTCCTTGGATACATCATAAGAGTATTGCACTCTCTATGACCTCGCATTACCAGAAAAATGAGAAAGAGAGATTTTGGCTTGAACCATGTCTATTTCTGGACCTCTTTGTGACTTTAGACATGTAGATGACATTTGGAGGAGTGCCTGGTGCTAAAAAATGAAAAGATAATGTAGCCCAACTACCCAAGTTGTGGTGGTGGCGATGGTAGTAGTAGTGGGAAGAGCCAGTGATAGACATTGACATCCTTGGAGCATAGTATATACTTTTATGCGATTCTGTCGTCATTTTGTTTGAATTTATAAGCCAGCTGGGAGAAAGGCATCACAATTTAAAGTAGTAAATATGACAGGAAGAGAGTTATAATTTCCATTCCATTTTGGTATGTAAAGTCGAAAAGATAGTGAGTCAAAAAGGAGTATACCTTTCTCTTGAGTTTTTATTTCTCTTCCTAAAACAAGGACAAATCTTAACGTATGCTTCCATTTTTTTATCTTTTAACCAGACAAACAGAAGTTGCAACGTCTCTCTCTCTCTTATTTTCTCTCTTCTTTATGTTCTCTTCCCAATAGTTTCCAAAGAATGGGTTGGTCATCTTTGTTGCTCACTAAAGGGGTTGAATGTGCAATTCACTTACTACACCCTGAAACTAGATGCGGTTTGTCATTCACTTAATAAACCCTGTAATATACGTGCAGTTTCTCATTCGCTTCATAGACCCTGTAACTACATGCAATTTATCATTCAATTGATAAACCCTGTGACTTAATGCAATTAAAAGAATATAGAGCAAACTGTAAAAATGCAACTCAATAAGATTAAAGTTTTTTCACGTTTTCACCCTTAGTTAAATGTAGTGTGGGCTTGAGACTGTAATGCTCCTTGGAATTTACAGGTGAAGGATCAATATTTGCATGCCGAAGGTGCTGATGTTATACAGCATATGATTGATAATTTTATTGTATAGAAACCAAATCAAATCGGAAAAATTCAAGGTGATCTCAATTTGCATCTGTAGTCTCTCATTTCCTTTTCTTTCCTAGACTTTGGACTGTCTTGCATAGGAGGCTTGTTGTGGTCTGCTGACAAGTCTCATCTTTGGTTGCAGCCTTGCAAGTAAGATTCTCTTGGGACTCATTATAACCAATTTTATGAATTGTAAACAAGGAACATTATGAGGAACTTTTTTAACTCATTGTGGTCTAGGGTACATGAACACAGTTCATTCATAAAATGAAAAATATTATTTTCTCAATGCAGTTTCCACTTTCCAATACTGGTTGGAGTTTATGTTCCCACGTCCAACCAATGATCACATATCTGATATCACCCTTCCTATGCAAGACAAAAATTTGTAGGAGGGGGAAAACTTCTCTATGACAAAACAACAATAGTTGAGTTCTGTGGTAGCAGTGGCCACAGAGCCTAGCCCTATGATCTTTTATATACTATAAATATCCAATAGTAATTCTAGGTACTATTGCATCTAATGTAGGGTTAGCCATTTTAGAACCATCAATGATTGGTGAACGCGCAGATCCATTTGTAACCCTGTGGTATTTGTAATGGTAACCTTGTTGTTCTCTACTAATTAACTTCAGAGAATCATATTCACTCCTTTCATATTAATCAGGTTTGTGTCATCGACTTCCTTTTTTTGGGAAATTGAAGCCAAGATAATGACCGGTAAGTTGTAATTATATTTGTTTTTCCAGTTTTACTCAATTTTGTACTGTATTCACATTTTATCCTCCCTTTGAGGTTTGAGGCTATATATTTTCTCTTTCCACTGTTGGTATCCATAGATCTTCCTACTTAATGGTTATTTGCTTCCTTAAGAGCAAGGAACAATTTGCTATGCAAACCAGCATTCACGTGATAACTCAGCATGTGTAAACTTGCTCTTAGTCGGTTTTAAGCCCGGGTAAAAAAGAAGGGTTGCGGTAGACTAGCAGTAGCATAAAATTAGTCTATGATGATCCCCGTAAAATATATCATTGGGATGTGTTCACTAAGGTGTGTTGTCACATCGACACCATAGATGAGTTTAAATAGAGCAATATGGTCAATGAGAATTTATATAGCCGATCTAAACTTGAGATTAAGGCATAATTATTATTGCAAAGAGAAACCTTTTTCATGGTTTTAGAGAAAGCTGTGGGGATGATTGCGAGCAAGGAGTTAGACCAACATTGCAATCAATTAGGTGTAAAACATCTGACTAGATACTGAGTTTTTCCATATTGATTAGATTTACATGTGCCTTCACGAAAAAACGAGCAGCAAGTATTTTGGCAATATAAAAAGTGTTTTATTGCAACAAAAGACCGCTTTGTCTTTTTTAATGGATAATAGAAATAGAGATTTTGTTTATTAATAAGTTTATAAATATAGATTTTACAACAAAAAGAAAATGCAAATGGTCATTCGATTTTTAATTTATTGAATAATAATCATTAAACTAATTTTTGTAACGAATAATAACTCAATTATAACGCCAGAAAATGCTAGTTGGAAACACAACTATATAGGCTGCCACTCTGCTATACTGACTTCACGTAATATCCAGGTCATACTATTTTTAAAAATAACAACTCATAGTAGTAGGAAGAAACACTGACTTTATTTTCTCTCGCTTCTCTCTACTTTTTCTCTCTAGAGCACGTTAGTGAATTACCGTGCTCAACCATCAGAATGGCCAGAGGAAGGCCGGCGAAGAAGCAGAACAACAAGGCAGTTGTGGCAATTGAAGCCATTGCTAAAAGGAGGAAGGCCGGCGAAGAAGCAGAACAACAAGGCAGTTGTGGCAATTGAAGCCATTGCTAAAAGGATCCGGAGTAACAGCAACATGTAGTGACGATGGAGCTTTAAAAGAGGTGACAAAATGGCCAATTCTACCAAATAGGAGGATTGGTCCTAACACACCACTTTCCGGTGTAATTACGAGTGGAATTATGCAGATGAGCAACAATCAGACCAAAGGAACTCCTCAATCCATGGTGCATGTACATGCATGTGGAAATCAACTTCAAAAGGAGCCGATTGAACAGGGAAATGTCAAAGAAAAGGAAGTGCAGCAGATAGAGGAGGAACCACAAGCTAAAAGGCCGGAGAATGGGCTAATCTAGTAGGTAATAATCGATTTGGATTGCGAGGTATGACTCTCAGCTTTGTAGCTCCAATAGTTCAAAATGGGGAAACGATTGTGGAATTAGCAAAAAATGAAGAGATTCGTTGCAAGTCAGTGGAATTTTGTGGCTAAGCCAATGATATTTTATCATAATGAGGGGTATTTTGTGATAAAATTCAATAATATGGAGGATAGAGATGCTATCATGTATTCTGGACCTCATACAATTGAAAATAAACCTATAATCACATAAGTTTGACGCCAGATTTCAATTTCAAAGATGAAATCCTGAAAACTATTCCATTATGGGTCACCCTGCCAAACCTCCCATTGAATTGCTGGAGTGCAGATTCATTAAGCAGAATTGGGAGTGGTTTAGGGATTCCGTTGTATGCTGATGAGTGCACGACTAAAATGGAAAGAATATCATATGCTAGAATTTTGATTGAAATGGATGTAACAGTTCCATTACCTGAAGCTATTAAGGTGCAGGATCCTAATGGCAGGAAATTCAGTCAAAAAGTGGAGTATATATGGAAGCCAGAGTATTGTGGTAAATGTTTGATGATTGGTCATTGTTGCAATGAGAAAAGGCAGCAGGAAAATGGGAAAACAATGAAGATAAATGTGCAGAAAAAAGTATGGCAAACAAAAGATGCAGAAGGGCAAAAGCGGGAAAATGTGAAAAAGAAAGAAATTTCAACAAATGCTGAAAGTGATGCAATAGCAAAGAATAATGAAGGATGACAGGCAGTCAAAGGAAAATCAGCAGCAAAGCCAATACATGTGCCAGATGGAAGTAGGATGAGCATAACAAATGGTTTCAATGTGCTTAATAAGCAGAGTGAACTTGATCAACAAAATGACTAAGGCAAAACAGTTGAGAGGGGTCAAAGTAGTAGGGGTGAGAATGCAGGGGTTGTGCAGAATCTGTTCAAACAACAATGAAGTTAGTAGCCTGGAATATAAGGGGTCTTAATAAAATTTTCAAGCAAACGGAATTATGTAGATTTATTAGTATAAATAAAGTTAGCATTATGGCTATATTTGAACATAGAACAAATGAAGAAAAAGGGAAACAAATTATGAAGAAAGTTGCAGCAGGCTGGAATTATGCTACAAACTATGATGGGACTGAAAAAGGTAGAATATGGATAATATGGGATCCAAACAAACTCCAGTTTAGTGAATAGCGGAGTAATCAGTTAATACATGGGAAGGTGATAATTGGTGCAGGCCAAATGCAATCCTATTTCACAGCAGTGTATGGGCTTCACACTGTTGAGGATAGGAAGGCATTATGGAAAGAGCTAGAAGGTGTCAAAAATGGAGTGGATGGGGCTTGGATAGCAATGGGGGATTATAATGCAGTACTAGGAGTTGAACTTAAGAAAAGTGACAACCCAGTACAGGATATAGAAATAAGGGATTTTAGGGAGTTCATGTTTAATAATGACATGAATGAACTAAAATATATAGGGAGGAAGTTCACATGGACAAATAATCATGTGTGGAGTAAAATTGATAGAGCCCTTGTCAATACAAAATGGATGACTACAATGAAGCAGTTGGAAGTGATTGTGATGGAACCATTTCTATCTGATCACACACCCATGTTTATTTAGTTTGAGGAAGCAGGAAAGGGAGGTTCTAAACCACAAAGATTCTATAACTATGTTGCTGAACTGCCGGAATTTCTAACAGTGGTGGAACAAGCATGGACTACAACTACTAAAGGCAAAGGAATGGAAAGAGTGTGGCAGAAACTTAAAGCAGTAAAGCAGGAAATGAAGAAGGTGCACACAGAGGAGTTCAAAAAAGTTAGAGAGACAGTACAACAACTAAGGAGAAAACTTCAGGAGACACAAGAGCAAATGCATGATCCAAATCATCAAATAGATTTGGTTGAGAACTTTCTAAAAAAAAATGCCACGCGGAGCGTGTCACGAGATATATCGCTCTCGGACTTCTTACGGTAAGGACAATGCACAGAGAAGAAGCTAAGAGGAAATTTGGAGAAATGGGCAATGATAGAAGAGAACATAATGAGGCAGAAATCAAGATCAAAATGGCTGAAACTGGGAGACTCAAACAGTGCCTATTTTTATGCATGCATGAAGAACTTTCTACGAATCATATAAAATCCCTTGTAGCTCAGGATGGTAAGTTGTTGCAGATCATGAGGTGCAGTACGAAATTGTGGGGTTCTACAAGAAACTATTAGGGGATGCATCAGATCAAATGACATGGGTTAATCCACCAATAATGAAGAATAGAGCAATATTGACAAGAGAACAACAACAGAAATTACTAGAACCAATCACCACAGAGGAGATATGTAAGGCTGTGCAGAACATAGAGGATAACAAAGCCCCAGGTTGTGATGGTCTTAATGCTTGCTTCTTTAAGAAAGCATGGCCAAATTGTAGGTGAAAAAATAATCAAAGCAACAAAGCAATTCTTTGAATCTGGTGAGATTTATAAGCCTATAAATTGTACTGTTGTGACATTGATACCAAAAGTTAAAAATCCAAGCTCAATTAAGGAATATAGGCCTATTCTTGTTTTACTGTTCTATACAAGATAATATCAAAGGTGATCGCCACAAGATTGAAGAAGGTTATGGACATGCTCATTGATATAAGTTAGGCAGCTTTTGTACCAGGTCGAGTCATTTCTGATAACATCATCATAAGTCATGAGTTAGTGAAGGGCTATGGCAGGAAGGGTATTATTCCAAGGTGCATGATCAAATTAGATATGCCAAAGACTTATGATTCACTGGAATGTGGTTTCTTAAAGCAGATACTGATAGCAATAAACTTTCCTTCAAGATTTGTGGAGTGGATTATGAGTTGTCTCTCAACTGTCTCATATTCTATTCTGATTAATGGTAGTCCTACTTGTCCATTCCCAGCAAGGAAAGGACTCAGACAAGGGGATCCACTGTCTCATTTCTTATTTGTTCTAGCAATGGACTACCTCAGCAGGCTACTTAGAACTCTGAAGAACCAGCCAGATTTTAACTATTACCCAAGGTGTGAAAGATTGCAAATTATTCAACTGGAATTTGCTGATGATCTCCTGTTATTCTGTAGGGGTATGAGGTATCTATCTACATGTTATATAACTGCTTCAAGGAATTCTTAAAGGTGTCAGGTTTGAATGCAAATAAGAGTAAGAGTTCCATATACTTTGGTGGTGTAAGGCCATCAGTGCAGCAAAAGATCATGGATGAATTGGGGTTTTCTAAAGGTGAGATGCCTATGAGGTATCTGGGAGTTCCATTGAGTACAAAAAGGATGTCAGTTATTCAATTTCAACCATTGCTGGACATAATGCTTGGTAGAATAACATCTTGGACAACTAAATTCCTTTCACATGCTGGCAGAATACAATTGATCAAAAGTGTGCTGCTATCAATCCAAATATATTGGTCTCAAATTTTTGTATTCCCAAAAAAGGTAATTCATCTCATAGAAACTATCTGCAGGAAGTTTATATGGTCTGGGGGAGTTGAGGTGACAAAAACAGCTCTAGTGGCATGGGATAAACTTTGTCAACCAAAAGCAAGTGGGGGCTGGAATTTGTTGGATATTGAATTGTGGAATAAAGCTGCAATATGTAAGCTACTATGGAGTTTAGCTAAAAAAGGATAAGTTCTGGGTGGTATGGATTCACACTTATTACGGGAAAGGAAAAATTGTAGAACACAGAAGTTAATCAAGCTTCATGGTTGGTGAAGAAGATCTCGAAGGCTAAACAATACATGATAGAAGCTGGGATCAATCTGGATGGGATACTTGAAAAGAAGAACATAACCATCAACTATATATACAGGAAGCTCCAGCAAGATTATCAGAAGGTGCCTTGGAGAAAACTGGTATGCAAGAATGGAGATATGCCAAAATGAATTTTTATTCTGTATGTGGCTATACTGGGCAAATTGGCTACAAGGGATAGATTAGCAAAATGGGGGATAACAAATGAGCTGCTATACTCTATGTGCAAGGTAGAGGAGGAAAACATGGAGCACTTGTTCTTCAAGTGTACATATACAACAGCTATATGGGAGACACCAGGGGTGGACGCAAGATTTTTGTTAAGCGGTGTCACATTTAATGAAGTGAACAAATAGATAAATTACTGTCACGATACACATAAAAATAACACAAATTCGAATCTTATTAAAAAAAAAAATTCAAGTATAATACAACAAACCTCCTCGACAAGTTTTTATTTTTTGAAATGTATTCAGAATATTCTTGCTATACATAATAGTAAATACTATCTTTTCTATATATAACACTAAGCAATTACTTAAAAACTCTTTCATTATTTGACTCTACAATTTGGGTTCGGACCAACTTCATCTTTCCAAAGAAAAAGATAGAAAGAAAAAAATAGTAAGAAAACTTACCATGGAACATACTTGGAGGAAAAACAAGTTTTTAGCAGAAAACGTTGAGTAAGGGCATGTAGCTGCTCAAGTTCGAACCCAGGACCTTTCCTACAAAACAAAAGCACTTGACCAGCAAAGTTAGCGAGATGTACATGTAAAGTTGCGTCCTTTTTTATTTATTTAATAAGATATATTTTGTACATATTAATAATTTACACATGTTTAGTGAATTTTTCTGGCTAAGTGGTGTTGGATGACACCGCTTACACCAAGGTGCATCCGCCCCTAGGAGAAACTATTACAGTGGATGAATATAAAGAGACAACTGATGGAGTGGAGCCAAGAAATAGAATGGGCAAGCAATAATGTTCGAGGCAGATCAGCAAATACAGAATAGCATTAGCAAGTCGTGTTTACTATGTATGGCAGGAGAGAAATTATAGAATTTTTCGAGCTCAGCTAAGACCAGCAGGAGCACTGATGAAGCAAATTATACAAATGGTTTGTGGAAAAAGATATATGTTGTCAAGACTAAGAAGAAGACTAGAAGAGTTAAATTTCTATCCATAATGCAATTGTTTGTTAATTCATAGCTAGTAGATAGAAATAGAAGTTTTGTGGAGAAACTAATTCTGGGAAGATGTCCAGAATTAGTGCTTTATTTTCTTTGAGCTGTAATTCCATACTTGATAATAAAATATGATAGTTACCAAAAAAAAAAAATAACAACTCATTTTTAGACCCGTTAATAGGAAAAAAAAAAAAGACCCATAGTTTTCATATGGTGAAAGACATATTAGATATTAAGTTGAGTTGTAAAAGGAGTTTTTTTGTTTTTCTAAGTGGTGTCACTTGTATATAATGCAAGACGAGCTGTGACTTGACTATACTTACATGGCGAATTCTACATGTGAGAGCCTATATAATGCTTTTTAGGATTGGATTTTAGTATTTTTCGAGTCTAATAAGTGTAATGTTATTACGGGAGAAATTCAAAAATAGCCAGACTTATAAGTGGAAATTGAAAAATAGTCACAGTTTCAAAAGTAATCGAAATTTAGTCACTTTCATGTAAAGATAAATCTGAACGAAAATACTGTTCAAAATCCGAAAAATATTCCAGCATAATATACTGGAGTTCGAATATTTTACATGGGAACTTCTAGCATAATATACTGGTCCAGCATAATATGCTGGAAGTTCATACACAAGTGCTCCAATCTCCAGTATATTATGCTAGAACATTTCGTGTGCTGGAGTTCCAGCATAATATGCTGAAAGTTCATACACAGGTGCACCAATCCCCAGTATATTAAGCTGGAACTTTCCGTGTTGCAGCAAAATAGTGGTTATTTTTCAATGCCTTTGCAAGCGCTCGTTATTTTTCAATTACCTGCCCGAAAACTGGCTAGCTCGTGCTATTTTTACTGTTATTACAGTATACTAATTCCATACTATATAGACAGAGTTGAGAGCAGTATATGTAATAATATTAGACTCATACTGAATCCAATGTTTCTGGATCCTGGACTGTGATATGCCATGTTTCCAGATTTGCAATATTAAGTTTTCTGAACAAAATGAAGCTTGACCTATCTAGACTGCATTACCTGGACCACTGTGTTTACACTTTTTAAATGCAGTCTGTGCCTTCAGATTTATGCTTGCTTTATTATGCATCTACTTTAGTAGTAACAATATTGATGTCGCACCTATGCTATAACGCTATGTACAGTTTGGAAAGTTCTTCTATAAAATACAAATAAAGGGAAAGGGCCAAATATACCCCTCTATTTTAGTATATTGTTTATAATTACCCTCCGTTATATTATTGGGTCACATCTACTTTTTCCGTTAGCTAAATTTTTAAAAATACCCTCTAGCTAACGGAAAGCCACCAAATTAAAGAAATACCTATTTTTTAAAAATCCATTAATAACTCGTTAAATCTTTTTTATTAACTGCACTTCTTCCTTACAGATTAGTCATCTCCTTCGTAGTCATTTATTGAACATAAGACGTGAAAAACATAAAAATACCGACAATCATATATTCATTTATATATCGAGTCGCGATTCTTTTAATATGCTTATTGTATGTTTATTATATTCTAACCTTTCATTTTTTTTTCTTCTAGCTTTTCTCTTTGTTTTTTCCCATCACACATAATTGTGTCGAGTATTCACCATGATTTTTTCTCACCATGACGTGAATGTTTATAGCATCTTATTAGGCTGACAATTCTGAAGTACTGAGGCAGCTACCGAGTTATTTCTTCCTCCAACAATGAGCCTTTGTTGATGAGTATTCACACACCGTATTTTTTATTCTGCTTTAAGCATTTGAGCAACGAGTAATTATCGCAAAATCACGCCTTAAGAATCAAAGTTAGATTTCAAGCTATGGGATGAGATACTCGTAATTCTTACAACAACTGAACTTATAAAGAACAAAAATTAAAAAATAATTAAAGGAGATTCAATTTAATAACAAGCTAGAGTCTAAGAAAATCAACAAGAATAAAAGAAAGTACACCAACAAGTTGAAAAGTAACTTAATAACCTAAGTACGGTAACTTCATGCATTAACCAAAAACGAATAATGATAAAGTATATATCAGTTGTTACTAAGAGACAAACTAACTATCAAGTGTGTATTGTATTAAATAAAGGGATGCCATACTATAACCATAAAAAAATACAACCAAAAATGATAACATGACATCCTAACGCCACCTTGAAAAACTAAGATCCAAAAATATGAATTCTTACTAATCAAACTTCCACTAAATGAATAAAATGTGTTAAGACGTCTCAGAATTTTAGGTTCCGTATTTTTATATGATGAGTTTAACGGGTTATGGGTTAATGAATTGTTTTTAAATGATTATTTTGTTAATCTGACGGGTTTCGTTAGATGGGGGTATTTTTAAAATTTTTATTAATAGTAAAAATAAATATGTCCCAATAGTATAACGAAGAATTGATGTGAACAATATATAAACAATATATCAAAAGTTTCTGCATACGGAAGATACAATTAGGGGTCTCCTTGGCCCAGCGAGAAAGTTATGGACCTTTTTGGATTTTTGCGGCTGCGCCTTCCCCTTGGTATATAATAAATGCTCCAAAATATCCGATGGCTCTCTTATTTGCATTGCCATTAATAGAGCGATTTTATGTGTCTAAATACTTCGGGAAAAAGTTCCAAAATTATTCATTTACTTTTTACTATCGTTTAAAATAACTCTCTAATGTATCTCAGGTTGAAACTCCATTAATGATCAAGGACCAAAACGAAAAAACATGCTAATAATCTATATTGATCGGACTTTGTGAAAATATCGATGAGTGCATATCGAATCCTTTAAAAGTAGTGCATTTTTGGAAAATTCGATGTGAGTACGACAGTTATTTTGGAGAGTCTGTGCAACACAGTTGGATCTAGAGTATAACAGATGGTAAAATTAAACAATTTGATATAATAGAGAGGTATTTTTATCCTTTTCCCCATACATTGATACATACATATACAACATATAGTTGAAGTGGAGGACAATGGATGTATGTGTTTGTGCTCAATGCTGGAAACTGGAAAGGCACATTTGGCACTGCTATGATGGTGACATTAATGATTTTATCAACAAATAATGATATATGGCCCATGTTAGTGATGTTGGGACAAAAGCTTTGCAACTAGTTTAAAGGACTCAACAAGTGGTACATCAAGTTGTTGTCCTTATACATTCCTGTGATTATCGACCTACTAGCACAGGCGGATTCAAGATTAAAGCTTTATGGGTTTAATATTTGGGGATCGTTTGGTTGGTGGGATAAGGAATAACAATCTCGAAATAAAATACAGGATTATTTTATCCTGCGTGTGGTTAATGAGTCCCAAAATTATTTTGTAGTAAAATGGTGAGATCAGTTATGTCATATAAAAGATAGGATAACTAATCACATGAGATGTCTTAACCCATGAGGGATATTCTTGTCTACCACGTCCCACCAACCAGACGATCCCTAAAGGCTTGTAATTAGCGTTGAAACTATAGCATTTTTAAAATTATGTGGAACTGTCAATATAGGCGGGGCCGGGCTAGCCCAACCCAGTCCAGGTGGGCTTTAGTAATTGTCGGGCTAGGCTGGGCTAGCCCACCATTTTAATGGGTCTTATAATGGTCGGCCCACCCAGCTTTATGTGGGTTGCAGGCTCTCACGGGCCGACCCATCATTTTTAAAAATATAATTTTATATTTTTTCTTTAAGTTCTAACCTAAAAAAGATAAAAATTTAAAAGTTAAAAAAATCTTATTGAAAAACTTTCACAAAACTTAATAACTTTTTATACTGTTCCAATATATCACAATAAATACTAAAAAAGTAAAAGACAAGACTATATTTCATTCACTAAAGTCAAAACTCAAAACAAGCTATGCAAGAGAACGTCCATGACGTTTATGTGATGTCCAACCACATCATCTTCGTCAAACACATTTGAATCCGCTTGTGAGAATGTTGTCTTAACATTGTCACTTTCATCTACATCTACAATTCATATGCAATATTGTTTAGTTAAATATTAAGAATAGTTAAATTTTTTAAAACTAATTAACGTTTTAAGACTTTGATCTTTTAATATGATGAGCTTAATAAACTTTAAGTTTGGGATACTCTTCTTATTATTTTTTGTGTCATAAATTTTTTATATTTTCTATATATTAAATATGTATTTTTATTAGGCCTACAGACCATCCCAACCCAACCTCAATCAAGCCTCATGGGCCACGGGTTTACTAGGGCGGGGCTTAAAAGCCTCAATTTTTAATAGCTCCAAAAATTCTAGTCCAACCCTACTAAATCAGGGGCTGGGCTGGGCTGGGCTAAACTTGTCTACATATATTGCTATAAATAGTACTATGTTGTGATCTATAAAATATCCAAAATTAGGTCACTGTCTGTCTCAAACTGCTGTCGACACATAGTAAATGCATGAACCAAAATGAAAAAGGGTAGGGTCCAATTGCCCTAATCAAACTTCAAGCATCTGGAAATGGTCCTCTGCTTTGGTTCTTACTGTGTCCAGTTATTATTTGTCTCTGTGTTAATGCTTGGACCATCTTTATCTACTTGCTTAAACACGAGTCATACACAGAAAAGAGTCTGAAATTTTATTGAATTTTCTAAAAGCTACTCCCTCTGTTCTAGTTTATGCAAAAATATTTCCTTTTTGAATAATCTTTTTCTAAATTTGGTAACAATTTAGCTTAAACTTATAATTCTGCCCTTAATGAGAAATTTTTATAACTACACAAATACTCTAGGCTCTTTTTGACTTGTTTAGGATCACAAATTCCAAAAGTGTTCATTTTTTCTTAAACTCCGTGCCCAATCAAACAAGTTCACATAAATTGGCCAATACTACTTAAAAAGTAAATAGTACAAAATAAACTTCATGAGAGACTAGAAATAAAGTCTTAGTAGGCGTTTGGACATAAGAATTGTAAAATTTCAAAAAATGGTGAAAAACATTTTCAAGTAAAAATGGTATTTGAAATTTAGAGTTGTGTTTGGACATAAATTTCAGTTTGGGTTATTTTTGAAGTTTTGTTAGTGAAAATTTGAAAAATTACTTTTTGGAGATTTTCAAAAATTTCCAAAATGCATTTTCAAGTGAAAATTGGAAAATTTATAAACTAGTGTTGATTTCGAAAAAAAAGTGAAAATATTTTGGTAAAAAAGGAAAAAAAAAATTGTGTCCAAACGGGCACTTAGTCTCTGCCTGCCATGTCTAAACTTGCGCAAAATTCTGTGTATGTCAAGTTATGTGTAATTTAACTATTAACAATTGGTTATCCATCAGCTTTTTACAGTAGTTATGCTTTGTAAAAACAGTTACAATCAGACCTCTATATAACAATATCTTACTATAAAATTAAGCTTTTCCGAAACTAATTTTTATATTATGTTATAATTGTTTACCTCGAAAATTAGTAGTAACAATTATATTCGATTTGTGATTCTAAAAATATGTGATTTATTCAAGTTTTAGTAGATAAACAAGAAATATTAAGTGTAAGTGAGAAGAATGATAAACCAAACCGGTGTTGTCAAAGGTTTAGGGCCCTCGAGCTCGACAGCTTCGGGGGTCTCGAGGTGAGTTAATAGCAATAAAGTATGAACAATAAATTAAGAGCAATAAGGCTGAAGAACAACTGTAGAGCACAATAAATGAGAAAAGCATAATAGAATGTTCTATTGCAGTGCATGATGATTTTTACAAATGATTGGAGTCCCCTTTATATAGGAGGGAAAAACACAAATATGGTACATTTCTAATTATGACAAAGAATTCTATTGGTACAGATGTAAAACAACATGGTATGGATTTGTACTATTTCGTACAAATCTTATCTCACAAATCACGCTCTAACCACATGTCCTTGGGAGAAAAGATAAGAAAGATTTTGATTCTCGACCCTTCGATGCTCTAATCATGATGTCAGTCGCGTGAGGTCAGCGGTTGGCGTGACTGAAAACCCATGCAAAGGTCACGTCTGCACAGTTTTCGAAAACCATTAATTGATAACGGCTATTGGCCGTCCGTTTGACTTCTCCAACACGCTTAGACAACCTCTATAAATATTCCAATCCTTCACTCTTCAAACTTTTACTTTCTACAATATCTTCAAATCTTCATCAACTCCTCTCTGTATTTACCCCTTTCTTGTGCTCATTCCCTAACCAGCTTCTTCTTCTAACTATGAATTTTCACAACCAAAATGGCAAAAACTTCTAAAACAATTCCCCAAAAGGAGAATGCCCTTTCGTCTTCACGCTCGTCTAAGAACAAAACGGTGGTACCTCCTCGCATTGAGGAGTGTACCCCCAGGCCTTGCAACACGTCATCTGATTTCAAGGTCGACAAACTTGCCTCGGTTCCGGGACGGTGCGAACCCATGTCTCGGTATATCATCCTAATAACCACGCTCAAACAAGTGAAGGCGGATTTCCATTGGGGAGATAAAGTACATGTGGAGATGCCTTCACCAGAAGAGGATATAACCACTTACAAAGAAGGTTTCCTAAGCGTGTAGACATACTCATTCACTTTAGGTCCTGTAGAACCTTCTTTGCCCCTTCTAGATCCAGTGATTCTCGACTTCTGTCGACAATATCGGGTGACGCTCGGCCAAATCTACCCTCCTTCTGGTGAATTGTTCACCTGATTAGGTATTTTTCGAGCAAGGTCGAGGGGATTCCTTTCACCCTCGACCATCTGATCAGGCTATACAGTCCTCGTCTCTATCGAGGTGGCCTGATAAAATTACAATGTCGATCTTCGAAGTCTTTCTTCGCTAGCATCGATGAAGATAAATACCGAGGATGGATGAGCGTCTTCGTTTGAGTCAAGACCTCTGACCCGATTCCTGCCGAAAAGATGTCGTTCCCCGAGGAGTGGAATACGAAGCGTAAGTACAGACTTATCGAGCATATTTCATTACTTAAATGTTTTCCTTTTCCTTTGAACTAACTCCCTTTTGATAATGCAGCCGTCGATTGGTACCCAGGTGCAGTTAAGTAACTTCTGGGATGGGTTCGGCAACTGGCTTCCACCTTCACATATGCCGAGCGCGTCTGGTGCGACTTGGCCAAAGGCTGATGGGAGGCCAAAAACCACAGTAAGTTCTCATCATTAGCATATTTGAATCCCTTAGTAAAATACCTCTTGGCAATATACTTAACTATGCGCTTGTGTAGGCCTCAGAGATGCTGTTTCCATAAATCCGCCTCCACCTGGCAAGGTAGAGACCCAAAAACCCGCCAAGGACAAGAAGAGAAATAAAGGAGTCGGCGGAGTCCCCGAATCGAAAGAAAACCAAAGCTCGAAAGCCTAAGGCCGATACGGTGACCTTAACTCCGGAAGCTGCCGAAAGTTTTCGTGCTGAGGACGAAGAGGATGATGACTGCCCGTTAGTGATCAGGGGAAGAAGAAGTATCAATGCTTCAAAGGCCGCTAAACCAAAGGTTGTTGAACCGAAGGCTGCCGATATGATTCAATCTCGGGCTAAGGAAGTTTCTGAGGGGCGCTCGAGCAAAGTCCCCGAACCGACCGGTGATAAGGACACGCCTTGTCCTGAAGGGATCTTGGTTGAGTAACTTGGGGGGCCCAACCCCGAATTTCCTCAGAGGTAGGAGAAGGCCCCGATTGAGCCACTTAGGGTAATTGAAGTGGATGACTCTCCTCCACCAGGCCCGACATTTTATGAGGGGAAAATACGGGATGCCCAAGATATGAGGACCCCTAATGTGGGAACATCATACGGGTAGAATGACATCTTCGGAGAATGACTTGCCGGGATCGAGGAGGGCCCCGACCTTGAAACCTCGTTCATATTCGAAGAGGCCGAGAAGATTCGAAAACAGGTAATCTTTGACTTAACAACTATATTTTGAGTTTGATTCTTGTTTTTCTGACCTCCTTCCTTTGTGTTTTAGGCCGTGATGATCTTCGATCAAGCTTTTTACAAGTCACGAGCTGAGCTTGCCCATTGCGAAGATGAACTCAGGAAGCTCATGTCAGAGTCGGATAAACTCAAGGCTCTTTATGCCAAAAGAGAGGGGGAACTCAACGACCTTCAAGCACATTCGGAGAAGGCATCCCAAGAGCGGGCCAAGTTCGTTGAGCAGGTAATATAGCCTTTGTGGGCTTGTTTTATGCTTACTTGTTCTGGTGTCTAATGTTTCAACTCGATTCTTGCAGTTTAAGCTGAAGGACGATCTGGTGGGCAACTTCGGGATGAGCTTAAAGTCAAGGATGCTGAAACCCTCGGGTTGAAGCAACGCATGGATGAGGCCTTCGAGAAGGATACTCTTCGGGAAAAGCTGACCTCGGCTGATCACCAACTTCAGAGTGCAAAAGAGGAGAGCCGTAAATATAAGGAGCTTCATACTGAGTTGGTTGCTGAATTATCCAAAGTCGTGTCCGAAGCTGATGCACTCATGTCTACATATCGGACCGATGCTGCTACTGCCAATGCTCGGGCTAAGAAAGTATTTGCTGCAGCCGAGCTTAAGCTAATACGTGCCCTCAATTATTCTCGGTTAGAATCTCGAAGGCAAGCTCTCGAGGAGGTGCATGCCAAAGGCTTTGATCTTTCTGCCGAAATCGAGAAGGTGAAGGCCCTGGAGGAAGAAGCAGTGGCATTGCTCTCTACCGATGAGGATTCTGCCGGCGGCTCCGAGAGTGGAGGGGACGAAGACGAAGTCCCGAGGAGGAAGAGGCCCCCGAAGATCAGGATGCCGAAGGCCAAACCGTCGAAGATGTAGCTCCTGAGGAAACTAGGGCGAGTTACCTATTTTAACGGCAGTGACACTTGGCAAGCTCCGAGAAGACCAATTACCCACAACACCAAATAAAAACAACCCGCTCCAATTCCACTGCCCCGCCCTCCCCAATTTCAGTGACCCAATCATAAACCCATAAATTAGAAAGGGTAGGGTCCAATTGCCCTAATTAACTTCAAGCATCTGGAAATGGTCCTCTGCTTTGGTTCATACTGTGTGAAGTTATTCTTTGTCTATGTTAATGCTTGGACCATCTTTATTTACTTGCTTAGACACGAGTCATACACAGACTAGAGTGATATATATATATATATATATATATATATATATATATATATAACTCCTACGTGTGAATCTTAGTTAGCTTCATGGTCATATAGGAGCAGTTAACACTAGTTTAAAATAGAATTAATCTATTTATTGAAAGAAATTAATAAAGATTTTGAACCTTAAATCAAGACTACTGGTTTAATTAAGTTCTACCAAATGTTTTTCTTTATTTCTTAAACTCTTCCCAACCAAATTAAGTTGTATAAATTGGAATGGTGGGAATAGTATTTTCACATGTACAACTAAAGCTTTACAATATATGGTTTAAACTATGTTTATCAACTTCACGTACCCTTATCAAATCGCCATGCTTAGGGCTGCTTATGCGGCAGATCCAGAATTTTGTGTAAGCAGAGTTCAATCTTAAAAGTACATAACTTAAGTTATAAAATAGTAGTTATAATGTCAAGTGGTTCAATTAAAATATTTATATAAAATTAACGCTGCTTTAATCGTAATTTGTACTCATGAAATTAATTATGACTGAGATTATTGTACTCCTCGATCTTCTCCCACGATTTTGTCTTAATTCCAACTGATTCCATTCTCCAATCATATAGTAGCATCTGCACTCTTTAAAATGCTACAAAGTAATTACGGTAAAATGCTACAAACTAGTTAGATATTTTATATACATAGGGGTAGAAATATAAAATAATTTTTTACGAGTTAATAATTTATTCCATAAGAAAATTGAATAATCCGTTTTTGAATCGATAAATTGTTAATTATAAAATTTTAATCCATTCATCATTTGTTAACTCAATAATCCGATACTAATAAGCCAATAAGTTA
Source organism: Nicotiana undulata (assembly GCA_005239495.1). Lineage (NCBI taxonomy): Eukaryota > Viridiplantae > Streptophyta > Magnoliopsida > Solanales > Solanaceae > Nicotiana > Nicotiana undulata. The sequence goes on from ML291756.1 coordinate 66,892, forward strand.
ATTCTACGATTATTTTGAACAGCCCTAGCCCTACTTCACTTGAAAACAACGTTTCAAGAAGGTGGATTTTAATGAAAGGTTGACCCTAGCCTACTGCATCCCACTTGATGAAAGAAGACAGATGGAGAAAGTCTCTGTTTTTTCCCACTTGGGCTGTGGCGAAGCTACACATTGGTAAGAGTGGCTAATAGATCACCCTTTGTCGTGAAATTACATCCTGTATATGGGTAAAATATCATTTTTTAGAGGTACATTATATATATTGAATACTTTTTGTCGATCTTTTTTTTTTACTTCTTTCAAATTTGAATACCCTTGAGAAAATTTCTGATTTCGCCACTGCACTTGAATCGTCATTTTTTCCAAAAACCTATAAACACCAACAAATCAATTCCCCCTCTCCAACATCAGGGGACACAATTTGCATTTCCATGCATTCCACAAGCCACACGTCACCATCGTTTAGCTAAGGATAATTCTTAATACTAAAACTAAGGGATAAGATTTAATTTATACACACTATAGTGTAAATTTATATTATACTATCAGTATGTTTATTTATCCTAATAGATTGTCGGTCTTATTTTCTTAAAAATTGATTTCACTCGGTGATGAATACATTCAGACCTGTCTATAATAACATCCCTCTATAACAATACTTCACTATAAAAACCAAGTTTTTCCGGAACCAATTTTCATGATTATGTTATAATATATATTCTCTCCGTTTCAAAAAGGATGAACTACTATTTGGAGAATCAAACAAGGTTTCTTTGATCATATTTGTTGCAAATAGCTTTACAAAATTTAAATTATTAACTATTATGACCCATAGTACTTTTAATTTAGTTTCTGGATATATAAATTTTATTTCAAGAAACTGAAAAAAAATATTTATCTGAATTCATGCTGATAATGTAAAACTTGTCGAACATTGATATAAATTAAACTTTAACAAATATAAGGTTGTTTTCGCTCATATCCAACTAATCACAACCCAATCTGTTGGTCCAATTAAAAGTGCAGTATGCTACATAAGGCATCACGCATTCATGCATGGTTCGATAAATGGATAGAACCCCGAGGGGTATGATGTAGACTGTCTATTACAATGCAAACATTAATGGCTTCTTCTACGGCTCGAACTCGTAACCTACATGTCACACAAAAACAATTTTACCGTTATTCAGATTGTTCTTATATATTAACTTAAGATCATTTGTACGAACTCATATGTAATGACCCGGACGGTCGTTTCGAGAATTAAAGCCCCACTCGGCGGCATTTGATTTTGAACAGCTTCGTATGGTGATTTTAGACTTAGGCGTGTGTCCGAATTTGGTTTTGGAGGTCGTAGGGTGATTTGAAGCATTTCGGCGAAAGTTGAAGTTTGGAAAGTGGAGAGGTTGACCAATAGTTGGCTTTGGTGATATCGAGGTCGAAATACAATTTCGAGAGTTGGAACAACTCCGTTATATTATTTTGGGACTTGTCTGCAAAATTTGACGTCATTCCGGGTTGGTTTGAAAGTTTTCGACACGAGTTTTGGAAGCTGGAAGATTGGAAAGTTCATAAGATTGATTCATGGTGCTACTCGTAGTTTCGGCGTTGTTTGATGCGATTTGAGGTCTCGACTAAGTTTATATCATGTTTTAGGATGTGTTGGTATATTTGGTTGAGGTCCCGAAGGGCTCGGGTGAGTTTCGGAGGAGCTTCAGAGCAATTGGAACACTTTGGCTATAGTGTTGGGCAGGTTCTAGTGTATTCGCATATGCGGAGGTCTGATCGCAGATGCGAAGCCGCTTCTTCGAGGTTCATTGTCGCTTATGCGACGTTGTTGTTGGTAGTGACGTATCGCTTCTGCGGTGGCATCCACGCGGGTGCGATGGCCGCTTTTGCAGTCCAGCGGTCGCGTCTGCGACGAGTCCCGCTCCTGCGTTGTCGCGGGTGCGGATTTATTGTCCGCAGGTGCGGAGCCCGTCTTTGTAGCTGTGTTCGTAGATACGAACTTTTCCTTGCAAGTACGAGTGCGCAGGTGCGTTTCCCTGTCCGCAGATGCGGAAATCCTGGCAGAAACATTTAAGTTGAGGGTTTGGCCATTTTCATCATATTTTGAGTTTTAGACTTCGATTTTGGGAGCTTCTTTTTGGGTTTTTCAAGCAAATCGATTGGGCAAGTGTTCTTCACCTAGAATTTAATATATTCTATGATTATCTTCACTTTTTTTTATCATTTAATTTGTGTTTTGAGTTGAGAAAAATGTTAGTTTTTGAAGAAAGTTTTCAAAATGAATAATCATGATTTAAGGGACAAAATAGTATCGGAATTTGATAATTTCAGTATGGTTGAACTCGTATGGGAATGGATGTTCGGGTTTTGTAAAATTTATCGGGTTTCGAGGTGCGGGCCCGGGGGTCAACTTTTGGGATCGATTTCTAGATTTTTTCATAAAGATTGATACTTTATGATCCAGAGTAGTTTCTCATAAGTCCCATTTGTGCTTTGAAGTTATTTTGGTTAGATTTGAGCCGTCCGAAGGTCTTTTCACCCGAGAAGTTCATTTTAGAGTACTGGTTTCTTTGAGGTAAGTATCTTGCCTAACCTTGTGCGGGGGAACTACCCCTTAGGATTTGAGTCTTTTATGTTGATTGTAGTCCGTGTATGTGAGGTGACGAGTACGTGCTCGGACTTATTTTGTAAAAAATGGCCTCTTAGGGTTCTTAGGTTCTTGTATTCATTGAATATGTAGTTGTACTTGTATGATTACATTCCTTAATGACTAGTTTTACCTTTACCTGCTTAATTAGAATTAATTACTTCATGACCCACTCCTATTGATATTTGATTGATATGTGCATTAATTGAGACTATTATCTCTCCCATTTCTATGTTACCTTCCCTCTAACTGTTTATCTCTATTTGAAGTTGTAGTTATCCCTTTTTTTTTGTAAATGTTCTCCCTTAATTGAGGTTATGGTGATCTTCTCGCTGCCTACCTTTAGTTGAATTGGTTGTATTCTCTCCCGTAATTGTCCAAACTTAAAAGAAGCTTAGAGGTTCTATGCCTTAGTGGACTTGCCCATATTTGCAATAATTGGACTCGTGTTAGTTTTTTGTTGTTGAACCGTACATTGTGGGATTATTGTTACATGTTATTTCATCCCTTGTTGAGTTGTTTTTATTATGCCTAGTATTCCTTATTGTGGTTATTCCTTATGAACTAGTTTTACCTTTTTTTGAGATCGAAGTTTCTAAGTTGATTTATTTACCGTACTCTGTATTATTGTCATTTTTGTTGTTGTACTTTTTGTGGTGATGCACGAGATTTCTGTCGTGCGGTTGTGGTTATTGTGATGCACGAGGTTTCTGTAGTGCGGTTGTTGATATGGGGATTTGCACGAGATTTTTGTTGTGATGTGGTTACTATTGATATTGCACACGTGGCATGACAAGGTGAGATATATATATATATATATATATATATATATATATATATGTGTGTGTGTGTGTGTGTGTGTGTGTGTGTGCGCGCGCGCGCGTGTGTGTGTGTGGGGAGGGGGTTGCGCATGTGGCGAGACAAGGTGGGAACATGATTATGCACGTGTGGCGAGACAATGCGGGCATTTACTTTACTATTGCACACGTGGTGAGACAAGGTGGGTTGTGTTAGGGATTGATTTGTGATGATTTGTGCTGGCATGGGGGCATTCTTGTTGTTGATGTTTGTGTAGTGTTACCCTTATCCGTGTGAGCTTTACCTTGTGAAAGATGTGAGGAAACATTCTATGTGTTGCCCGTTCCTTTTTCTTATGCTTACTATCTGGTTGGGACTATGTTAGGACACTTGCACAAGCATACACATAGTTAAGCACTCTTATCGGGTTAAGGGGCTTACTTGTTATTGTTGAGTATAGATACCTTTGTTGTATTTTCCTTTTATGTGAGAATGATTCTATTTGGAAAATGAGTTGTCCTTGTAGTTATTACCTGAGATGAGGGCACAAGATGCCAAAAGTTAGGGTTCAGGTATTGGGACCCGTGAGTTGTGATTAGCCTGAGGTTCGGTACCTCGTGGAGTTTATTAACTAAAACCTAATGTGAAAACGGTCGTTGCTGTTGAGTTATTAATTGTCTTTCCTGTACCCACGATCTCAGATTTTGGAATTATTTCTGTTCATCCCTCTGTGTCATTATTTTGGTATTCTGTTGATACTTATCGTCTTCCTTTCTTATTGCAATTACTGTATTGTTAGTCATACCGCGTAGTCTTCATGTAGATATTATACTTTGTTTCTCCTATACTCATATTTGTTCAGGTTGTTCAGTCCAGTAGGTGTCTTGACTGTTTCTCGTCACTACTCTACTGAGGTTAGTCTTGATACCATCTGGGTACCGCTGTGGTGTACTCATACTATCATTCCTGCACATTTTGTGTATATCCAAGTATCGTGTAGCCGGTTGATCATTAGCTTTCCACACGGATTGCTGTTGTGGAGACTCAAGGTAAATCTGGTGCAGCGTTCGTAGGCTTCGGTGTCACCGTCCTATTTTGTTCTTACACTGTCTTTACTTATTTATGAACAATTGTATTTAGAACATGTAGTAAACTCTATAGAGCTTATGACTTGTACTACTGGTTTTGGAAAAATTGTAAATTGTGTAGAGGATTTCATTTTCAGAAATTATTAGATGTTATTTATTGTAGTTATTCCGTAAATGTTAGGCTTACCTAGTCCTTAAGACTAGGTGCCATCACGATACCCAACGGAGGAGAAATTGGGTCGTGACATCATAACCTTCGATCATAAATGTGCCTCTATATATAAAATGAAAAGTTGAACTCTCACATATTATAATGTGTTGGTGAAAATACAATTACAGTTGAAAAATAAAATGAAGAAAATAAAACATCTTCAGGCTGAGGCGCGGATATCTCGCTCTCTTTAAGAAAATTCAAGCCCAGTGCAGCATAGTCTTCACTGGTCCAACAATAATCCTCTTGACTTGTCCCCCCCAGGATATAACAACCCGATCACATCGTATGACTCGAACAAACTCTGGACAACTTGTTGAGTCCAAAGCTCCACCAAGATGAACACGTTCCTTCAACAAAAGTATAAACTCTCTTCTTTTTTCACAACGTTAACCTCACTTTATTGAAACACTCAACAATTTTTTTACACCACATTATGGAATAAAGACTCCTATTTATAGGTGTAGGAATTCTTCCTTGAATTAAATTTGAAGAAAGTGCGGCAATAAGTTATGAAATCATGGAGAACATGAGATAGTTGCTAAATTATTATGTAATTAGTGGTAGAACATGGGAGAAGAGTTACAAAAGAGTTATGGCCATTTTCTACATCATGGAGTAGTGGGAGTTACGACATATTTTATTTTAATAATAAAATGCTACTCCCTCCGTTCACTTTTACTTGGCACGTTTTGATTTTTCACGCCTCTCAAGAAATTATAAATGAATTGCATAATTTACCATGATACCCATATTAATTGATGCATATTTTATGAGATTTGAGAAAATAATTTGAAATGAGTAATAAATACTGTGGGTATAACAAGGAATTTTTTATGTCTTCTATTGATATGCGTGAAGTGACAAGTAAAAATGAAAATATATTTTTAGTAAATGCCAAGTAAAAGTGAAAGGAGGGGACTCCAAAGTTTCTCTTCAAAATTTAAATCAGGTAATAAGAATAAACAAAAATTACTGTTAGGGGTTTCTCTCTCAGCGCATGTTAGCATAACGTGCACCACCATGGGGGAGAGAGCTCGGAATCCCTTGCAGAAGGCGATTTTGGCACGAGAAACCATTGCTTTGACATATCAGCAAAGGAAGACGGATGACAAGATGAAAGTAGTAAAAAATCCAGGAAAGCAGCTCGAGGAGGAAGAAATAAACGGAACAGTACCATGCAGGGATGATTTGATCGAACAAGGGGAAATCGAAGAGCTAGGAAGTGAAATCTCACCAATTGTAAGTCAATTAGAAATGCAGGTCAGGGAATTGGGTGAAGGTACATCGACGACACCACCACAGATGCTGAATTCTAGAGCTGGGAGTGGGAAATTGTCATGGGCTGATGAAGCTGAAGCTTCACCAGAGTTGAATGTTAGGGGATCCATCTGGGATAATTTTGATATAACCAAGGTAACAAATGCTGGCTTTAAACTTGAATTTGTAGAGCCTGATATACATGACGAGGAACCTGTTTGTGAAATTAAGGCTGAGGACATAAGTTCAGAAATTGAATACTGGAAATCAGCAATAGTGTGTTATGTATTGGGAGCTAACCCGTCATTCACAGTGCTTAATGTATATGTTCGTAGACTGTGGGGGTAAACATGGTATAAACAAGGTGTCAATGTTAAAAAATAGGATAGTGATAGTCCGATTTGATTCACTGATAGGGAATAATGAGGTGTTACAAGGTGGTATATATCACTTTGACAATAAACTAGTCATTGTGAAAGCATAGCATGTAGACATGAAATTCACCAAAAAGGAGTTGTGTATTGTCCTCATATGGGTAAAACTGCATGGGCTGACATCAAGTATTGGTGTCCTAAAGGCTTAAGCAAGGTCGGGAGTTTAATAGGTCGACCATTAATGGTAGATAGTCACACAGGAAAAAAAAGGTAGGGCTGAGTTTTGCACGCCTCCTACTTGAGGTTCAGATGGGTACTAAATTGCCAGACAAAGTGTTCTTCAAGAATGAAAGAGGGTTGTTAATGGAACAGAAAGTGCAGTATGATTGGAAGCCAACTTTGTGTAAAGTATGCAGAAAATATGTCCATGATGAACAAGTTTTTAGAGCAAAGAAACAAACTGCAGATACTAGACCAATAGAGGAAACTAGTGGGAAAAAGGATGAAGTAGAAACAGTACAAGTGATTCAAACTACTAATAAGGAGGCGAAGGCAGAAAACAGGAAAAAGCAAGGGAACAACAATGAAACAGGAAAGCAAACAACTCAGGCTAGGCAGGACAATGCAGGATGGATAACTCCTATTAATGCTACAAAAACTACTGGAAGACAGGTACAACAGGGGAAGGGAGCTGAAAATAAGAGCTATCTTAATAACTTTCAAGTGTTGGAGACAAATGATAATGTTGTAACTGAGAGTAATGTCAGCAAAATGGATAGAAATGTGGGAGGAAAAACATCTCCTCCCAAGGGTAATGGATAACATATTATGTTGGAATGTTAGGGGTATAAATGCTCCTAACAAACAAAAGGATGTGAAACTTCTTTGTAATAAAGAAGAGATAGGGTTGCTAGGTATGTTGGAAATAAAAATAAAGTTGGAGAAAATTGACCAAGTGGCTAATAAGCTATTTGGTGGATGGGGGAGTATAACTAATTTGAGGGAACATTATAATGGGAGAATTTGGTTGGCATGGAGACAAGAATGTTTCAAAATCACTCTTAGTACTATGACTGATCAAGCAATTACATGTGAGGTGACTCACAATAGTTTTCAAATCACTTTTATGATGACTGTAGTATATGCTTACAATACAAAAGAAGAAAGAAGAAGTCTCTGGAGCTATTTAGATACAATGAGTAGGAATATGGGGAGTCCATGGATAGTTATGCGAGACTTTAACTCTATCTTGCATATTGAAGATAGAGTGAGAGGCAATCTTATAACTATGGCTGAAATAGCAGAGTTTCATCAGTGTATAGAACAATGTGAGCTGGTTGAATTACCAACAAGTGGGAGCAGGTATACTTGGAATGACAGACATGGTGATAGTATGATCTTATCAAAGATTGATTGGGTGTTCATCAATACATCCTGTCTCAACTCAATGCTAGTATATATGGCTCAATATCTAGAGGAAGAGATCAGTTATCATTGTCCACTCAAGCTATCAAGTACAAACTCACTTATGAGGGTAAAACCAAGCTATCAAGTACAAACTCACTTATGAGGGTAAAACCTGCTTTCAAATTCTGCAATGTTTGGGCTACTCATCCAAACTTTATTGATATAGTTAAGGAGGAATGAAAGCAGGATATAGTAGGATGTAGTATGTTCAGAGTGGTTAAAAAACTAAAGATGCTAAAGCAAAAACTAAAGGTGTTAAATAGAAGATATTTCAGCAACATTGTTGAAGTAGGTGATGTAGATAGAATGGCCTTGGCTACAGCTCAAGCAGAACTTCATAGGAATCCATTGGATGCTGGGCTGCAGGCAGAAGAATTGCAGAAGTTCCAAAAGTTCAAGAGATCTTCTTACTTGGCAGAAGTATTCCTTCGAGAGAGGAGCAAAGCTACATGGATCAAGTTGGGAGATGATAATAATAGATACTTTTTTTTAGTGATAAAACACAGAAGATTACAAGAAGCCATAATTTAACTAGCTGACAAGTTTGGATGTATGAAATCTGATCAAGATGAGATAGCAAGTATTTTTGTGGACTATTATCAAGAGTTGTTAGGAACAAAGGGTAGGTTCAGGGCTCATGCCTTTCAAAGTTTTATGAAGAATGGAAAGATACTGTCAACTACTTAACAAATACAGTTGGTAAGACCATATACAACTGCAGAAGTAAAGACTGCTATGTTCATTATAAATGAAACTAAGAGTCCAGGACCAGATGGTTATGGGAGTGAATTTTATAAAGCATCATGGTCAATTGTTGGAGAGGAGGTGACCAATGCAGTGTTGGAGTTCCTGATAATGGGCAACTACTTACTCAGATAAACTCAACTAGTATAACTCTTATACCAAAAGTAAAGAATCCTTTGCAGGCTAGCCAATTTAGTCTTATCTCATGTTGCAATATTCTCTACAAGTGCATTTCTAAGATCATATGTAAGAGACTGAGGAAAGCCATTACACTGATTGTAGCTGACAACCCAACAACATTTATAGAAGGAAGATCTCTCATTCATAATGTACTTATATGTCATGACCTATTGAGGCATTACAACAGGAATACTACTCCAAGATATTTGATGAAGATTGACTTAAAGAAAGCATGTGACATGGTTAGATGAGAATGTCTGGAGGAAGTGTTTAAAGGCTATGGTTTTCCAATGCCATTCATACAGCTGGTCATGGTGTGTGTTACAACAATTACATTCACAGTAAAAGTGAATGGTGTAGTTTTGGATATTTTGAAGGGAAGAGAGGGCTTAGACATGGAGATCCTATGTCTCCATTATTATTTGTTCTTGTCATGGAATATCTATCTAGAGGGCTGAATAAAATGAGTGAGCTCCCATATTTTCAGTTTCATCCCATGTGCAAGAATACTAAGCTGACTCAATAATCTTTGCAGATGACTTGATGTTGTTTTGCAAAGGCAACATTCAGTCCATTCATATGATGGTGGAAGTAGTGAACCACTTCAGTGATGTTTCAGAATTGGTGGCTAATATGGAGAAATCAAACATATTCTTAGCAGGAATGGATGAGGATACTAAGCAGACAATTCTAAGTAATACAGGGTTCTCAGTGGGTACATTACCTATGAGGTATCTGGGGTTACCTTTAACATCAAAGAAGTGGAGCAAAGTAGAATGTCATCAACTATTGGAGAAGATTACAATGAAAGTTCAGTCAGGTTATGCAAAACAGTTATCCTATGCAGGTAGACTGCAAATTATTAATGCAGTGCTATTTGCAATATACAATTTTTGGGGAGCTGTCTTTATAATCCCTCAAAGTGTTATCAAAGAAGTAGACAGGAAATGCATGGAGTATCTATGGGGAAGTACAAAAGGGCATAGAAAGATGGCACTGGTAGCATGTGACTTATTATGCAGACCAAAGAAATATGGAGGGTTAAATATTAAGGGGTGTAAACTTTGGAATATAGCATCTGTTGGTAAACTGATATGGCAACTAGTGACCAATAAGGAAGTATTGTGGGTAAGATGGGTGCATGGAGTGTATATGAAGTCGTGTAGAACACATTTGGGATCACAATCCACCTGTGGATTGTAGCTGGTATTGGAAGACGATTAATGGTTTAAAACATAGCATGTCTCAATGGTACAATGGAAACACATACATCTTGACTAGTAATGGAGCTTATTCTGTTTCTAGCAGTTACAATGCAATGTTAAGGCATATGTCAAGATGTTGGGAAATGAATTTGGTATGGAGTAAGATTATTCTACCTAGGCATAGATTTGTGTTATGGTTAGCAAGTCAACAAAAAATGCAAAAGAAGGGAAGACAAAAATAAATGCACATTCCTATCACAGGAGATGCTGAGTGTTGCATGTGTAACTTGGGAGTCTTAGAGACACAACATCTGTTTGGGGATTGCCATTGGGTTAAAAATATGAGAGATGCACTGGCTAGTTAGGCTGACATCAGATTACCAGACATGGCAATACCAGAGATATTTTAGTGGATTAGAAGGAGGCATTGGAAGCAATTCAGGAAAGAAGTTGCAACAACAATCCTAGGAGCAATAGTATACCATACTTGGCAAGCTAGGAATTGGATAATATTTAGACAAATCAACCTAAACTTGGAATCTGTGTTGGGAAAATAAAGAAGAAGCTCGCGAATAGAATGCGCATATATGTAGAGCCTAGAAGAACTAAACAATGTCCATTGTTGATACAACGAATGTGTAGTTAGACTATAGTTCAGTTGATTTTTCTTTTCTTTTATAGTGGATGAAGTTCTGTATTTAGAAGGTTTTGTTTTTTGAGGTCTTGCTGTATTGGGACGAGCTAGTACACTGGATGCTCTTAGGATATAAAGCATTTGCGTTGTTATGGTAATATTCACATTTATTAAAGAAAATTTTACATTCCTATACCATATATGAAACCTTATCACCCTCCATGTTTAAGGTTTGATTTAATTATATTTAGTATACCAAATTACCAAATCTATACCATAATTAATTTAGGATTATAATTAATGGGCA
>ML291756.1:88142-121496 GCA_005239495.1 Nicotiana undulata
TGGGGGGGGGGGGGTGGAGCGGCACACAATATACGCTTTTTTATATGGTGACGGTTGTTCCATGTTCGCGTATCTGGGAGAATACTCCCGCTTTATCCCATTCAAAAAAATATTAAGTTAAAATCAAATGAAATAGTTTGTTACCTCGACTTGATTGGTCGACGAGTGGAGGGGAGCGACCACGTTCACTTCTCCGGTTATGCTTTCAGCGGCCGCTACCAGTTTGGCAAGGGCCTGCTTCGGCATTCTGTGCTCGGGGGATTCGGTCGAGCTGGCATTCATCGAACTCGGGTAACATCTTGTAGATCTTTGGCCTGGTGTTTTTGCAGTCTATGTTCCTTGATTTGGAAAGTCCCTGCGACTTGATTGACAACGAGCTGGGAGTTGCACTGTAGGACTACTCGTTTTGTTCCGTACTTGAGTGCTAGATTTAGACCCAATCTAGCGCTCGTGCTCAGCTTTGTTGTTAGTCAAACCTGGGCATCTTAGGGACTGGCAAATTACTTCGCCTGTTGGGTTCTCGAGTTCGAGTCCCAGTCCAATCACGACGCGTTTTTGACCCAATCCGATCCAATCCTTGGTGCATAAAACCGAATGATACATAAGACATACCGTAAACATAAAGGCAAGACAAGTTTACCGTTTCAAAGAATTACACAACATGCTATCATCCCTTTCCTAAAGAGAGAGCAACGTATATGAGATATGAATTGATGTCTAGCATTAATATGGCAATAGAAATGTGGACGTGCTTAGTACGTGATGGCCATAATCCTATTCTAACAATTTACACTCACAACATACCAAAACCACTACTACAGCGAAATCTAGTTTTCATATCGATATCAAACATAATTTTAATTTCCTGTATTTACAAAATCTTCACAAGTCACGACCTCATTCTATCAGCATAACCAACATGCCTTCCAGCATCATGCAACAACAATATAATCCACCAAGAACTCGTAGAACATCTCGCACATACATGCAAAGGTCTAATTTTGATTGGTCTGGTTATTTCAAGAGCTTGCCTACGAATTTATCAAAAGTGGAGCTAGAATTAAATTTAGATCTAGATGAAACTAAAATTTTACCTAGAAAATTCCTCACAGACGACGCCAAATTGTTTGACCAATTTTTTTTATGTCTTTTTGTTAAACTAATTGAATAGGAAGATAATGGGTAAATTCTAGTTAAAGATAATTAACTCCAGATCTGGGAAGGACAACGGTAATATAAAAGCATAGTAGAGTGTAAATGTCATCCCTAATCGTGGTCGAATTCTATAGTCTTCGAAAAAGGATGTACATTGAATAACATCGAATGACAACAAAATGTGCATAAAGGAAAAGATTCACCCAATCCCGAGCAAGGAGGATCCACATTGTTTGATAACGTTGATCGATGGACGAATACAAGAATCTTAAGACCATTCTTCTTATGGCGGAGAGCATAGAGTGATGGACCGTGTCCTCTCTCCAAGAGATGTGTTTTTCTTCTTTCTAGAGCCAGCCCCCCTTTGAAGTCCTTTCTCTTACTACTTATATATGACATTTCTACCCAGCGGTCCTAAACAGAGTACCCAAGTTTTGAGAATATTCTGTGAAATATTCCTCCAAAATATCTAATTGCTAAGCTAGCCGTTTGAGCCGGTCCGAGTGCTCGACCTCGACTGTAGCTGCGGTACTCGCATGTATTATACTTCCCGTACTTAACTTCGGCTTGATTGACTCTTGGTCGTCCTTCCTTAAATAGAATTCTTTTGATCAGATTTCGAACCATACAATAATATGCTAGAAGTTCATACAAAGTGCTCCAATCTCCACTATATTTTGCTGGAACATTCTGTGTGCTGTAGTTCCAGCATATTATGCTGAAAGTTCATACACAGGTGCATCAATCTCCAGTATATTATGTTGGAACTTTCTGTGTTGCACCAAAATAATAGTTATTTTTTAATGATTTTACAAATACTAACTATTTTTCAATTAACAGTTCGAAAATTGAGTACCCCTGCTATTTTTACTAGTAATAGGGAGGAACAAATAAACGGGAAGACTGGTTTGGTACCCGTTTTTCTTGATAGTGTTTTATTATTCATAGGCAAATGCATACTCTGTTCTAGAGATTTCAAATGGATATTTCCGTCAATTTAGGTTGCTTAAAAGCAAGTTGAGAATAAATCGATTAGACTTCTACATGTAAAAATTGATAATACTGGAGTGTCAGCATGGTTCAAGTGTACGTAGAGGCGAATTCAAAATTTAAACTTTATGAGTTTAGACTCAAAATTTTATTATATTTTATTTAATTTAATAAATTCAAAATTTATATATATATGACAAAAAGTACAGAATATGAATGAAAGCTATGTCAGATGAACTCGTAGCATCTACATTGGATACGCCCCAGAGTCTATGCGGATGAAAACGGACTATTGATAAATTAAGTATGAGCCAATTCATCTAAAATTTACTAAAATCACCATAGATTGAATCAAATTGAGCAATGATTCATAACTAACATATCAAACTCTAATTTGGGTGGGTTGCAATTATAAAGGTCGAAGTTTACATATTTAATCCGTCTATAATAAGGTTCCGAGATTAATGCTACTGAATTCGGAATTTACAATTTACTTTAAAACTTCAAGAAAATCCTTTAAAGAGGGAATTAAAGTTCGTTTGGTAGAGTGCATTAGAGAAAATAATGCATGCATTAGCTTTGTGTATTAGTAAAACCTTGTTTGGTATACTTTTTCAACCTATGTGTAATTAATACAAGCATTAGTTATACACCTTATTTAGTATTATCCTATGTATAGCTAATGCATAGCAAACAATGACATTAGCAATACCAAGACTAGGGTAATTAGTTTGTTTCGTTAGCAAACCCGGTATAAGTTATCGCAAGATTAAAATTAGTACCGGGATAACTTATACCTTGCAGATGGTGAGGTAATTAGTGCCAGGATAACTTATACTTCCTTCTTAGACATTATTCAATTGTCATTTTTAATACAACATACCAAAAAATGAATAAAAAATAATACCAAAATAACTAATCCATCATAATTAATCTCAGCATAACTTATCCAGACATAAGCCGTATTCAACCAAACGACCCGTACTATTAATGCAAGTTGCGTACCTTTCCGTACAATGTGTGGACCTGCAATAGGACTTTACTGTTGTATTGGCTAAATCTGTATTGTTGTTTCCCTTGACCAGCCTGTAGTGTATTTGAGTAAAGAAGATAAGAATTGCTTTTAACTTGCTACACCTTTGTCCCTATAGTTAAAGTTATCTCAATTAGAACATTAGATATCTCTTTGGAAAGTATATTTTTATTTCTTTTTTGAGTTTAATTATCCGGTATTCGACTCACTCACTAATTCAATTAATCAAAATTTGTGCTAGGTAGACCTACTAAGAAAAGAAAAGCACTAGCAAAGGTTCGAGTTCCAGACTTCTGATTGAGATGAAAGATTCCAACTCCACTTACAATGAGGATTAATTAAATGGTCAATTATATGAAGTAGTGAAGAACTGGTAGAAAGAAAAATAATATTTTGTGAAATTGAAACTCTGTACTAGAATTTGCAACCATTAAATTACAAGCCAATTCTTAACCTATACAACAATAACAATAACAAAGAGTCCAATGTTGAAGTTAAATAACAATAACAAAGAACTTCAACTAATTCCTAAAATACATGTTGAAGTTAAATGTTGGTTATGAGCTTTTTTTCAAATTTGCTAATCCAATGGATGTGGTACTTTTCAGAGATGCCATTAAAGCTCAGTAGTTCAACAATCAATTAATTTGGGACCCAAAAGAAACCAATGACTCCATCAAAATAAAATTAATTAAAATATACAAAGAGTCCACTCAATGTCACATAGAAATAAATGGAAAATATTGTCTATTACCTGCGAAATGCCAAGTTGCAAAACTTGTTGTAGAAAGGTTCATTGAATTTCAGATATCCCCAACTGGATTTGAAACAAAGGATGGACCTAAAAGGGAGTATGGTGCATAAGACATTCCGCGTATATGCAGGAACTTGGGAAAGACCGCACACCAAAGAGTGCGATGTGGACAGTTTTTCCCTAATGCAAACAATAGTAATTGTTTCTAGGGCTTGAACTAATAACCTATGGATACGCAAAGATAACTTTATTGTTGCTTCAAGATTCTCCTTCGAAACAAATGGAGAGATCCTAATAATAAAGACCCCACCTCAACACGCACAAGTCACAAAATCCTACTGCTTACCTCAAAACCATAAATATACATCTACTCTTAAGCTAGCTAGGGCTTCTTTTTGTTTGTCACGACCCAAACTATCCAGTTCTGATGGCGTCTATCGCAGTACTAGGCTAGCCGATTAATTATTCAAAACATACAATAATTCTTTCGTTAATTCATTTTTTTCTAACCTTCTTCATCATAGATCTTCCATTAAACAATTTCAAACAAGTAAACGTAAACAAATATAAACCAACGGCCCGACCTCAGGTGTCACTAGTCATGAGCATCTATGATACAAGTCTGATACAGTCTACTCAGAAGACAAGGGAAGACTAATAAAATAATCTACTGAAAGAATAGGAGGGAGAAGAGCAGGGTTGCGGTCGCCATGCAACTACCTTGCTAAACTCCGACAACAATTGAGGATATATCAACTCACACTCGAGCGTCCTGTGATACCTGAATCTGCACACAAGGTGCAGGGAGTAACGTGAGTACGCCAACTCAGTAAGTAATAGTTATAAATAAAGGCTGAATGCAGTGACAAGCAGTAAAATCACATAAAGCTCACTATACAAAGTCTCCGTGAAAACAACAATTGCCAAATCAGTAAATCAAGTCAAATATCTCGTAAAACTCCAGTTTCAATGAAAATCGTATGAAAATATTTTCATCAGTTTCAATAGAGGCTCAATATAAAAAAATAGGGTGAAAATAGCGATTTCATAAACAAGCCCCTCGGGCGAAGCATCACTCATAAATAGCCCCCTGGGCAAGCCTCCCAGTCACTCATGACTCAACACTCAGCACTCAAGCTCAGTAGGTACCTGCGCTCACTAGGGGTGTACAAACTCTGGAGGGGCTCCTACAGTCCAAGCGCTGTATCGCCTGCGGCGTGCAGCCCGATCTATATTTTTATATATATATATATATATATATATATATATATATATATATATATATATATATATATATCGATACGGCGTGCAACCCTATCCATAAATATATATCCTCACAATCAGGGCCTCGGCCTCTCTCAGTCATCAACCTCACAAGCCACTCGGGCATTTCAGTGATAATCAGGGATCTCAGCCTAAAACAACTTTCATATATTTAAAATAGAGTAAGGAAACTGAATCAAACAGTAAATAAGAAAAATCATGACTGGGGATATTCTTTCAAATCAAAACAATGTGAGGATAGTATAAAATACCCCTGAGGGTCCAAATAGTATAGGCACAAGGCCCCAAACACGACGTTCAACCCAAGTTAAAGGAATCATTTCTAAAACATATAGCAATTATACAACTTTAACCAAAATATGCAACTCTATAGTTGCCACGCGACATACCAAGTCACAATCCCTAACAATGCATGCCCGCACGCCCGTCACCTAGCATGTGCATCACCTCAATATAGTGAAATAGTACGAAAATTCGGGGTTTCACACCCTCAGGTCTAGATTTACAATCGTTACTTACCTCAAACCGGACGAAAATCTACTCCGCGATGCCCTTGCCGCTCGACTCGACCACAAATCGCCATGGATCTACCCAAAATCAGTATTATATCACTTATATATGGTAAAGGAACGAAGCTCACATCAAAATTACCAAATTACATCACAAATCCCTAAATTGGCCAAACCCGACCCCCAAACCCATGTCTCGGAATCCAAAAAAAATTACAAAACTAGAAACATCATTCCCTCACGAGTCCACACATACTAAATTTACCAAAATCCAACCTCGTTTGACCCCTCAATTCCTCAAGTCAAACTCTCCAATTTCAAGCCCTAGTTTCCCCAATTTTCACCCCTAATAACTACAATTTTCATGCTTAATCAACTGAAATTCATCATAGATTTGAGTATTAAGTTCAAAAACTTTACCTCAACGAGTTTCCCCTTGAATCCCTTTTCAAAACCCTCTAAAGGCTCCAAACACTGAGTTGAAATTGTGAAAAATTGCCAAAAATTTGCGAATGGTCCTTTTTATACTTCCTGCCCAGCTAAACCGCATATGCGGTCCAAATTGCGCATCTGCGGTCTCCGCTTTTGCGCCCAATCGCCTGCATCTGCGAGATTCACTTAAGTCCCATAGACAGCACTTGTGATCCACCTTCCGCACCTGCGGACTCGCATGTGTGACCCCTCGTCCGCAGCTGCGACCAAACCCCAGGTGGCCGTATTTCGCACTTGCGAAACTCGCATATGCGGTTCTCAATCCGCAGGTGCGGCCACACCAAAACAACAGCACCATCTGCATTTTTCCAAGTTCAAACTCCCCGTTAACCATCCGAAATCAACCAGAGGCCCTCGGGACCTCAACCAATAACACCAATAGTTCACATATCCATATACAAACTTAGTCGAACCTTCAGAACACCTAAAACGACACCAAAACACTGAATTAACCTCGAATTCAAACCTAAAGGATTTCTAAACTTCCAAAATTCGCCAACGATGTTGAAACCATCCAAACCACGTCTGAATTACCTGAAATTTTGCACACACGTCACAAATGACACTACAAACCTATTCCAACTTCCGGAATTTTATTCCGACCCCGATATCTAATTTTCCACTCCCAACCGAAAATCGCCAAATAGCAATTCAAGCCTAATTCTACCACGGACCTCCGAATTACATTTCGAACACACTCATAAGTCCAAAATCACCTAACGAAGCTATCCCAACCATAAAAATCCTAATTCGAGGTCGTTTACCCATAAGTCAACTTCCGGTTGACTTTTCCAACTAACTAACCAACTAAAGAGACTAAGTGTCTCATTCCTCTCCAAAATCACTCTGAACCCGAGCCATCCAACCCGACAAAACATGATAGAGCTGAACAACATATATTGGAGAAGAAATGGGGGAAACGGGGCTAAAACTCTCGGAACGACCAGCCGGGTCGTTACATTGTTATTCTAGATATTTCTGCTTTCTTCATTGACTTATACGAGATTAGACCTCCTGTGACTTGCGTCATGTAAGTGTGCGAACAAAGTTGCACATAGAAGGTTGGTAAGAAAAAGAATCAATATATTGTTGGGTGTATGTGAATATAATTTCACATAAAATGTAGAAAAAAGATGTTCTACTTATAAGGTTTTTGAATACTCGTAATGGTGTGAGGCCTTTTGAAAAAAATAGCGCAAGATTGGCCGAAGCTAATAATTTCACGCTGAATTTTTTTGGCAAACAAGCTTTGTCAACATCTTGAAATAGTTTATTGTTCTACTTTGTGCAGCATTATTTTTCTTCTTGGATTTATGGTTGAACTTGAGAGTTCACCATTTCCACTATTCCATAACATTTTAGATAATGCTGTGAAATGCAATCATATCAAAACACAAAACACAGATGATATGAAAAAAGAGAGAAATTCGACTGTATCTTTTTCCAGCCATCACAATCTGAAACTCAAGCTAAACTAAATGATCTTAGCTACATTCATACAACCACGTAAGCTTAATAGTCCTTTTTTAGGGTACTCGGGGGCTCATATCAGTGGAGATGGGGTGGGGCATGTAGCTCAGAGGATTAGATCACGTAGCTACGAACTACGGCGTGGGGGTTCAAATCCCTTCTCTCCTACAGCCGGCCCAAAAAGGAAGTGCCTTTCCCTCTGGGGTATGAAAATCATGATTGGGATAGCGAATCTAAAGCTATGAGTTTTGGGTGCGGGTCTTTTGTCGAAATGGAGTGAATTTTCTTTTTCTCTTTTTATTTATTATTTATCGTAAATGGGCGAATCATTACATATAGTATATCCGATCAGCATATTTTTTTTTGTTTTATGCCTTGTAACTCTTCCTCAATGAGGCTTGGGCAAAATAGCAGAGCAAATATTAATAGCATAACAAAAAATCTTCCCCGTCATTAATATCTTTACATGCTACAATTGTGACATAATCAATTAATATTTACACTAATATCTTAACTCCCAAGATATTTTGTACTAGTCAAACCCCTAACTAACTACTTGGACATTTACTCCAACTTTTTGATATGCTTACTTTCAATAAAGATAATAAATATAATAATAGACAGGTGGAAAGACAATATATTCGTCCTGACAAGATCCTTAGATGACTCTTTCTATGTGGTATGTGATCTGTTTAAGTAAAATTTATCTTATTTTTTAGATTGCAAGTCTCACATGTTAACGAGACTTAAATATAGATATCTTTTAGATTACGTGATGATATAATTAAAACAAGAATTATTTGATGAATCAGAATATACAAATTAAACTCTAAAATTTACATTATCCCAGTACTTGTACACTTTCTTTCTGCGAAGCAAAAAACCTACAACATCGTTACAAATTCAACATGTATAACTCCATCCCGTTATCTCTTCTCCGTTTCCGGCCAATATTCGCCGGAGCACCAAACTTTCCGGCATCCATCGGAAAATTCAAAATAGCTTTTCTACCTCTCATCTTAAACGCAGCACAATCGTAAGCTCTAGCAGCATCCACGTCAGCATCAAAAGTACCTAACCAAATCTTTGACCCTTTTTTATTAGGATCTCTTATCTCTGCTGCAAATTTACCCCATGGCCTTCTCCTTACTCCCCTGTAATTCTTCTTCTTATCATTTTCATTATTTTTACTATTCGTTGTATCCGATGAAATATATGGTTTTATGATTTGAAGGTTATGAATTTCTATAATAATCTTATGTTAATATTCAAGGATAATCGAACCAACGCACTAGGTTCAGAGCTAAATATTCTATATATTTACTGCTTTTCTTAAGATAAGTATAGTATATGAGCAAAAGTTACTAGGTTCGTGTTAATACCATGAATATACCATAAATCCGATCGTGTTTTGTATACACTTTTAGTGTATTAGGGGTAGGGGTAAGGTCTGCGTACACCCTATCCTCCCCAGACACTACTGATAGGATTTTACTGAGTTGTTGTTGTTGTTGTTGTAATTACTAAAAAAATAACTACACATAACTACTCAAAATAAATAAAATTAATATTTTAATTATATAACATATTAAATTATACTTGTAGTGAACTAGTTAATTAAGTTATGAGAGTATATAAGTACATCAAATTCTATCCGTTTTTAGTAATAGTTATCCATGATTCAAGGAGGGCGTGACGTGTGCATGCTGATGCAAATTGTATCCCATGATGTTTGAAGGTGGGGCCTATGTAGCATTAACGTGACTAAATTAAGGGCCAACCTGTCATTAAATTCACCATTTTCTCTGTCTTCTTTCATCAAGTGGGATGGTGTAGGGTCCACCTGTCATTAAATTCACCATCTTAAAACGTTACTTTCAAGTGGAACAGTCCAATTTTTGAAAGTATAATGGAGGATAAATTTATACCTTTTCGGATAATAAATGGGATAAATTTAGCCTTTTGCTCTGGTTTTAATCATATATAAGGAAAATTTTATAACATGTTTGGCCAAGCTGAAAAAATCAATTTATTTTGAAAAATATTTTTATTAAAAATACTTTTCGGAAAAGTATTTTGGAGATAATCACTTTGTATTTGGCTAATCAATTTGAAAAATATTTTTGAACAATAATTTGTATTTGGTCAAGCTTTTCAAAAAATACTTTTAAGTATCAAATTATGAATAAGGACATGAATAAATTTACTTAATAGTTATTATTATAAGTAAATAAATAATTTCAAAAAATTATTATTAAAGACAATATTTAAATGTTTTTATTATATTTAAGTAAAATATTAAAAAAAGAATTAAAAATACTATAATTCTTTTAAGACGATTTAAATATATTAAAATATTATTTAACAAATATAAAAGTAATCACCCCTGAAGTCACTATATATTAAAAAGTTATACAAAAAATATTAAAAATTACTTATACATTAATATCGCAGGTATTAGGTATAAAATGCGTAAGGTTATTTTGATATATACTATATTTTGTTAATGAAATTTTTGGTAAAAAAAAATCAAAATTGCTTCTGCTTTTAGGGAGAAACTATTTTTTTCTACTTATAAAAAATTATTGCTGCTTCTTTTCAAAAGCGCTTTTTTCCCCAAAAAAAACTTGATCAAAGACTTCAAATTGAGAAAAAAGATTTTTGAAAGAAAAAAGCATTTTTCGGCCCATAAAAAACCTTGGCCTAACAGGCTATTAATTGCGATGGTCTGAAAATAAAAGGTCGTAAGATACATTGGCACTGGTGAAAATAGTTGCACTGCTCATTGTGTACTCATCATCTTCGAAGCATTAATTATAGTCTGTTTGGCCAAGCTTTTAAAATTAACTTATTTTGAGAAATACTTTTTGAAAAAGTACTTTGGGTGATAAGCATTTTGTGTTTGACTAATTAATTGAAAAAACACTTTTGAGCATTAATTAATGTTTGGCCAAACTTTTTAAAACTGCTTCTAAGTGTATTTTTCTCAAAAGTGTTTCTCAGAAAAATGCGTTTGGAGATGAGCTATTTTTTCTGCTTCTCAAAAATTGCTTCTACTTCTCCTCAAAAACACTTTTTTCCTTCTAAAAACCTGGTCAAACAACTCAACTTTTTGAAAAAAAGTACTTTTAACCCAAAAAAACTTGACCAAACAAGCTATTAGCCGTGCCAATATTTCTTTACGGGAGTGAGCACAAGTCAAGTGAAAACATTCAACACAAAAATTTTATGAGAAATGCAAATTTTTACGGGGTATCTTTCCAATAACTTCATGCTTTTATTGTCTATTGACATGCATAATCAATCTATTATCCGTACAGGAGTTTACACAGAAATTTTTATAAACGGTGTCAAAATTTATAAAAGAATTGCTATATAACTTTAATTATTATATTTTTAGACAAGAAATAACTGTAGTCTATTAGTTTTGTTGCGTCTTAACACAATTTTTAACCATAAAGTCTCTCTCAAATATTTGCCAAAGAAAAAGTTTCATTTGAGGTATGAACCCTTGACCTCCTAGAGCAAAATCAAGCATATAACTAATACACCAAGATACAATTTATATCAAGTGGTGTTATTTTTTTCAACTTATTCGTATTCTTACAGTATTAATACATATATTTAGTAAAAAATTGCGACGGTATCGCATGACACCGCTTCGTTAAGTGCGCATCCGCCGCTGAATCCGCATACTACTAAAAATCCGAAATAGCGACAAGTAAATTCTGCAACTAAACTGGAAAATTTATCGTTAATCACAGATTAACAATGAATTATAAAAAAGTTGTTAGTTACGAGCTATATAGCAACGAAATCCATAAATAAAAACATTTTTTAAAGACCAAAATGTTATTTCAAGAGATAATCATGAGGGTAAAGAGTGATTAATCTTTGTTTTCCAAGATCAACTTTTTAATTCTAACCACTTCGATGTCTCATACTTTTACTCTGTACACTTTCCATGTACTTTTTCTGTCCAAATGTAACAACTCCAAATTATAGATTATATTAAGTGGTAGTAACTAATGATTATAACTTAAAGATGTAGGACAACATTAATAGAAATACAAAATACAGAAGCTAAGTAAGATAGGAGAGATCCAAAGAAGGGGATGAGAAGCTAGACTTAGAGCCCGTTTGGACATACAATTTTATATTCTTTTCAATATTTTTTTTGAAAATAATGTTTGGTTATCAATTTCAACCCATTTTTTTCAATTTCACTTGAAAATGTATTTTTACTAGTTTTTAATTTTATAAATTTACCCTATACTTTTAAAAGTTAAACAATAACATGTTAAACAATAGCATTTTCACTTTAAAATGCATGCCCGTTTGCATCTTCTGTGTAGTGAAGTAAAGCAGAATATAATAACAGTTAAATAATAGCATGTTTGATTATTTATTTCAAGTAGGATAACTAAAATAGGACGATTTTGATATTTTTTACAAGTTATGGGGTATAAATCATATTTCATGATTTTACAAAAAGAGACATCCAAATATGTTGCAAAAATTATAACCAAACATAACTTCATCTTCAATTCAAATTTCAAATTTAAATATTTATTTTAAAATTCATGTCCAAACGCCTACTTAGAATTGGGGACGAGAGAGATTTTAGTCAACAATAATCGGCTGCCTATTTTGTTAATTCCTCGTACCTCACATGTTCCTAACCAGGATCCCACAAATAAGTTTCTGAATTTTCATCTATGCCCTCCCAAATATTCAATATGTTCATAGCACCAAATTAAAAAGAACATAAAACAAAAGAGAAAAAAGGAAGAAAGTCGGTAGTAGTTTATACTGTGTTGTAATTCAGTCGTATCCATGAGTAGATATATCTTGAGGATATGCTACTCCTAGATGATATGAAGTGAATTTTGACAGCTTTATAGTATATTTATTTGCTGCAGTAAACTTTCTGCTACAGTCCTGATGCACACAGTGCAATCAAAGAAAAAATTGATCTAGGAAATGCAAAGATTTAGAAGAACAATGAAGTGTCAGGGTAGAAGTGATGATGTTTTATACTTTAATACCACATAAAAGGGAGGGTGATTTGTGTGGTGGTCCATTTTTCGCGTGCACTGATTATAGAAGGACCTGACTTTTTTATATGTTCCTTATACTACTGTTGCGGAATAATAAATATAGAAATTAAAGAACACATGGACTTTTACGTGGAAAACATCCGGCTCAAAAGGTGAAAAAATCACGACCTACTACTCAGTATAATTTTTTCCAACACTTCACTAAATCACTGAGCCAAAAACAGTATTTACAAAACTCTTTGTAACCCTAAGGATTAACCCGAATCACGTTAAGACAACCAGCCTCTAACTATTGCGACAACTTCAAGTTAACTCTAACTTAAATACTCAAAGTACCTAACACAATTATCTCTAGATAAAGCTGAAATGTATAATTTGAAAACCACCTACTACAATTGAACTAGAATGAGAACATCCTGTAATATATAGAGTTAGAACTTTAAGAAACAACTAGAGTTCTAATGCTACTCTTCCTTGGTGGAAGAGTTCTAGTTGTTCTCAACTTCTAACTCATCCTTTATCTTGGATAGTGTTCTCTTTGAGTAAAGAGTCCTTCTCCTTATTAATTATGCAACCTTTTCGATCAGGAGATATCAGATATGCCAAGTTAAGCTTATCTCCTTCACGTGCATCCCTTATGCTCGAATCTGCCCGTGTCTGTGTATACAGGGGATGGACTTGGTTCATCCCTGAGCTTCCTTTGTCAATCTTCAAAACAAAACTTCACTTGGGCTAATAAAGGAGAGTTTAGCTTGAGAACCGTTTAAGAATAAGAGTATAATGATATTTTTCATGAATGAATCAATGTACATATTTCTCTATATATTGAAGATCTCAGCTCAATACTCTAACTAACTGTAACAAACTTCCTAACTAATTTTGTGAGTTCAACTAATTTACTAACTTCCGGAAGCTTCTACAGTGTAACTAACTCTAATATTCTCAGCTAAGCACTAATAACATCAGCTAACATCACTAATAATTGCGACAATACCCCCTACAGAAGAACTGTCTTGTCCTTAAGACTGAAATGTAGGAAATATGTGTTGAAGTTATGAAAAATCACTTATCATCAAGGATTTATTAGGTTATAAACATCACTATCCAAAGTAAAAGCACAACCTTCCCCCATCCCCCTTTTGGCATCATCGAAATTTTGCATAAATATGTAAGATAACCAGATTTTAAAATTACTCATGGCCATTGGGCCTACTTGAAATGAAATCATGGATTCAATCATTATTTATCAATATAAGAATATTAGCCATATAAGAAATATCAACAAACAATTAGAGCAAAAAGCAGTGAATTTCATTGATTGATAAGATCCTACCACAAAGCATAAGAAAAAATAAAGACATTCACATGAGAAAAAAACAAACAAAAAAGAATCCTGAACTGGGTCACTGGTTGATCTACACTAGGCTAGGAGGCTTAAGGCTGGGAAGTACTCTTGGTTTTTGGCTAGGAGCAGTTTCAGCATATCTTGTAGAATGCCATCATTCTTCTCATTTTCTTTTCCCAGTTTAGTTTTGAGAGCATTTATAAGTAGGGATTTTGATCGCTTATTTTCTCTCTTTTACTTGTGTTTTAGTTCAAAAATGCTTAAAGGTATTCCCTAAAACTAATGAAATGTTCTTACTTACAGGAATGTTGCAATATGAGCTAAAGGAATCAAAATCAACTCATAAAGGAGTCAAAAGTGATCAAGAACCAAAACAGGGCACAAAGGCTAACTATGCGGGCCATATAATTCTAGTGCGGTCGCATAAGGAAGGTTCCTAGACTGGAAATTGTGCAAGTCAAGTGGTGCGGACCGCGCAAATATTGTGCGGCCTCAAAAGACTATGTGCGACCGCACTCAGTATTATGCAGACCACAATAGATGAGATTCAGAGAGTTGGCATTTTGGCAAAATGAAGGAGTGCGGACTTCACCAAAATTGTACCGCAGAATGCCAAGTGCGGTCGCACACACAATTATGCGGTACGCTGGAATAAAGATTCAAAGAGATGGGTTAAAGTCCAAAGACAAGAAGTGTGGACCGCATCATTTTTATGCGGCCGCATAATCAATAGCGCGACCGCACTCAGAATTGTGCGGTCCGCAAATGTCCAGCAAAAGCCAAAGCTCAAGTTCAAGGAATGCTGACCGCACCACAATTATGCGGCCGCAGAAGCAAGTATGCGGCCACACTCAGAATTATGCGGTCGCACAACCTTCGCAGGGTTATTTTTGTCAGATATATTCAGCTTTGTATAAATAGAACTTTTTTTCATTTAAGAAAAAGTTATGTTTTAGAGGAGCACCTGTTTCGCCTACCTTTATTGCTTTGGCAATCTTGTACTAGACTTATCTCTAAACCCTAGATTTTAATCCCATATCTAATATTATGGATTCTATCTTCAATTCTTTTTTAATTTCTGCAATTTCCATGAGTAGCTAAACCCATAGCTAGGGTTGTGACCCAACCCTAGTGTGGATATTTAAGAGTGTTTGATTTAGGGCTTGTTAGTGATTGGGTTAGTGATATTTAGCCTAGTTCTTTCTAGAACTCAAGAATTAATGGTTGCAAACATTAATTCATGCCTAAATGACTTAATCTCTACTTGAGAAGGGACTAAGTTTGAGAAAACTTGGCTAACAAGGAATTGGAGTGAACTCAAGAAATTGATAGCCCCAATTAATGGGTTAAACCTAGAGATAGTAATACCCGACTTGAGCTAATATCACCTGTCTTGTGAAAATACCCATTTGGGCTTGAGAAAACCAAATTGGACAAAATCACTCAAACTACTGAGAGGTATAAAGTAAGTACCCGGGTGTGATAGCTATATTACAACCCCAACTAATAAATCTTTTCCCTGGAAATTACAACCCGTTAGATAACCACCTAGGTATAAGTCACGACCCCAGTCCCTTTATACATTTGAAAAACCCAAAACAATAAATATTGTCCTTAGTTTTATTAATTAAAATCAATAGAGTAAATATTGAATTAGAATACCAACCAAGTTTGTGGAAGTGCAATTAGAGCCAAAACGTGCATCTCACTTAGATATAAACCTAATCCCAATTATTAACTCCATGTGGATTCGATCCCGACCTTAGTTGAGTTATTATTGCATCGACTGCCTCGCGACTTAATAGTATTGTGGATTTGGATCCGATCAATTTTTGGCGCTGTTGCCGGGGAGTTAGACGGTCTTAGCTATATATCTAAGTATTTTTGTGTTTTGTCTTTATTTTATGTGTTTCTAATTTTGTTTGTGAATTGCTTTTAGGTACGAAATGGCTCTTAACAATGAGCCCCTCAGAAATATACCATTGGGTGAGGAGGTAGATGACGATCAAGTGGATGAGGTTCATCTTGAGAATCAAGTACAAAGAAGAGGCCGACCACCTCATTATAATATCCCAAACCCTCCCCCACCTCCACCAAGAGTAGCACACCGGGTGTTGCCCAACGAAGGCTATGCTAGTGCAATAGTCCCGCCCCGGATTAGGGCAGGCAACTTTTAGATAACCGATGTGATGCTTACACTGCTTGAGCATCATGGTTTCTTCATCGGAGCTCCACACCAAAATGCCTTCAATCATCTCAAAGGTTTTGTTGATACATGTTGGGGGAGCAAGCAAAGGAATGTCTCTGAAGACGCCTTGAGGTTAAGGCTATTTCCCTTTTCTCTATGGGAAAAAGCCTTGGACTGGTTAGAGAGGTTGCCCAACCATTCCATCGACACTTTGGATGAGTTGTCCAAGAAGTTCATTGCAAAAGTCTTTTCTCCAAGGCATATGGCTACGCTAAGAGATGAACTTATGGATTTCAAACAAGAGCCCAACGAGCCATTGCACGAGATTTGGGAAAGGTATCGTACTATGGTCAAAGAGTGCCCTAACTACGATATGACCGAGGTCATGATCCAACAAACCTTCTACATGGGGATCAACACAACAAATCAGTGTGTGGTAAATCAACTCGTTTGGGGTAACTTCATGAACACGCCGTATCCTGAAGCTTGTGAAATATTGGATGATATGGTGGATACCTCTTCGGTGTGGCAAAGTAGAACCAATGTTCCTCAGGGTGACCAAAATGTAGTTCACCTACACAAGGAGCTACATGATCATGGTCAAGCTATTGCGGAATTGACAACCACAATGAACCAATTGGCTAAGGCTCAGCTTCAACAGGTTCAAGGGCCAAAACAAGTGAATTCTATGGAATGAGTGAACATGATGGTAAACAAGAGAAGGCAATGAGGTCAACAAGTACAAAACCATCCGGAGCAATTTTAGCAAAGTAATAGTAGGTTTAGTCAAGATGATGCATATGATGAGCAAGATGAAGAGGTTCAATATGTCAACAATTATCAAGGTCAAATGAGCAATGCTTCAAATCAACAACAATGGAGATCACAAGGAAACCAAGGGAATTGGAACAACCAAGGCCACCAAGGTAATTGGAGTGGTGGCAACAACAACAACCAAGGAAATTGGAAGAACAACAACCATACAAATAATTGGGGTAATCAAGGTAATCAAGGCAATTGGGGAGGAAATAATCAAGGCAATTGGGGTGGCAACAATCAAAGTAATTGGGGAGGCAACAATAATTAAGGGGGTTGGAACAATATCAATCAAGGAAATCAGGGGTCGGGCTTTCAAAGGCTCTGATGTATCAACAACTAAACAACCCACCTCCATATCCGTCGCAAGGTCCTAGTTCTTCCAATAATGAAATGGGACGGATTGAAAACATGTTTAAGCAAATGATGGAGAAAAACGCCGACTCCGACGTCCAATTAGCCTTCCACAACACTTCTATCTGCAACTTGGAAGTCCAACTTGGACAAATTTCTCAAGCATTGAATACTCGCCCTAAGGGGTAACTACCAAGTTATACAGTGGTGAACCTGAACGGTGGGAAAAATGCGGGGCACGCTATGTCCGTGACAACAAGAAGTGGGATAGGTGGAGTTGCTAGTACCTCAAACCAATGAAAGAATGTGAATAATGATGTGTTGGTTCAAGAAGATGATGAGACAAGCAATGTTGTTCAAGCAAACGATGAGGTGAGGATATACATTGATGAAAATGTGGAGGAGACACAAGATGATGTGAACCCGTCTAGGGAACATGTAATAGACATACCAGATTCGGTAGTTCCCAAGGCCAAGGATCCCTTACCGAGGCCTCCTCCTCCATATCCTCAAAGGCTCGCAAATCAAAACAATGAGAATCAATTCAATAAATTCATTGATATGATGAAAATTTTGTCCACAAATGTGTCGTTGGTTGAAGCCTTAGAACAAATGCCAAGTTCATGAAGGATTTGGTAACAAAGAAGAGATCAATGAACTGTGAAAAGATCAAAATGACATATCAAGTGAGTGCCATTGTGCATTCCATGGCTCCAAAGTTGGAAGACCATGGTGCTTTTACAATCCCGTGCACTATTGGGAGTGTCGATTTTGCCAAAGCTTTGTGTGACTTGGGGGCAAACATTAACTTGATGTGCTATTTTGTGTTCAAGAAATTGGGGATTGGGCGACCAAGACGCACATCCATGAGGTTGCAAATGGAGGACCGGACAATGAAGAGGCCATTGGGGATAATTGATGATGTGTTAGTTCGGGTTCACAAGTTCATACTTCCCACAAATTTTGTGATACTTGACTGTGAGGTTGACTACGAGGTGCCAATCATTTTGGGGAGGCCTTTCCTTGCTACAGGGAAGGCCTTATTGATGTAGAATCATGTGATCTCACCTTTCGGATGGACGATGAAAAAGTTGTGTTCCATGTTTTTAAATCAATAAGGCAGCCTAATAGCAACGAAGTGTTTTCGTTCGTGGATATTGTGACCGAGGTAATTGTTGATGCCACAAGTGCTGTGATAAATGTTGAAGACACCTTGGAAGATGTGTTATTGAATCATGATGAGGATGAGAAGGAAGGCTTTGTAAAATGTGTCAATGCTTTGCAAGGAATGAGATCATATACATATGGGCCCCGAAAACTTTCCTTGAACCATGAAAACAGGAAGACTCCAGAAACAAAGCCCTCAATCGAGGAGCCTCCCACATTGGAGTTAAAGCCCTTACCTTTACACCTCAGGTATGAGTTTGTAAACCCTTGTTACACTTTACCTGTTATTCTTTATTTGTGCTTAACTAACGTGGAGGTAGATTCCACCCTTGCGGTGCTTCAAAGGAGGAAGAAAGCAATAGGTTGGACATTGGAGGATATTCGGGGTACATGCCCCGCCTTTTGCATGAACAAAATCATATTGCAGTAGGATGCTAAAACCTCCGTGGAACATCAAAGAAGATTGAATGAGGCCATGCAAGAAGTAGTCAAGAAAAAGATCATCAAGTGGTTGGATGTTGGGGTTGTCTACCCCATTTTCGATAGTTCGTGGACCTCGCCAGTGCAATGTGTCCCAGAGAAAGGGGGCATGACTCTTATTACAAAACAAAAATGAACTGATCCTATAAGAACTGTCACCAGGTGGAGAGTGTGCATGGGTTATAGGAAGCTCAACAAAGTTACTCGAATAGACCATTTTCCGCTTCCATTTCTTGACCAGATGTTGGATAGGTTAGCCAGACGTGCTTATTATTACTTCTTGGATGGGTATTCTGGATATAACCAGATTCTTATTGCACCTGAAGACCAAGAGAATACTACATTCACTTGTCCCTATGGCACTTTCTCATTCTCGCGTATGCCATTCGGGTTATGCAATGCCCCGACAACTTTTCAGCGGTGTATGACAGCAATCTTCACCGATATGGTGGAGGACTTTCTTGAGGTTTTCATGGATGATTTCTCTGTTGTGGGGGATTCTTTTGAAGAGTGTTTGGACAACCTGGATAAGGTATTGGCACGTTGTGAAGAAACTAACTGGTGCTTAATTGGGAGAAATGTCACTTTATGGTCGAGGAGGGCATTATCCTCGGCCACAAGATTTCCAGGAATGGTGTTGAGGTTGATAAAGCAAAAATTGAAGTGATATCCAAACTCCCTCCCCCTAATTCCGCCAAAGGAGTGAAGAGCTTTCTAGGTCACGTGGGGTTTTACCGCCGGTTCATCAAGGATTTCTCTAAGGTGGTAAATCCCTTGCGCAAACTCTTGGAGAAAGATGCCAAGTTCCTATTTAATGAATATCGTATGAGGGAATTTGAAATACTCAAGTATAGGTTGACTACCACTCCTATTATTACCGCGCCAAATTGGATCTTACCATTTGAGCTCATGTGTGATGCTAGCGATGTGGCGGTTGGAGCGGGATTGGGGCAAATAATTAAAAAGATCTTCCCTAAGGTTTACTATGCTAGTAAGACCATGAACGAGGACTAAGTCAACTATACGATGACCGAGAAAGAACTCCTAGCCATTGTCTTTGATATGGAAAAGTTTTGCCAGTACCTAATGTGTACCAGAGTGATTGTTCACACCGATCGCGCGACACTTCGTTATTTGATGAGCAAAAAAGACTCTAAGGAAAGATTGATGCGGTGGGTACTTCTTCTACAAGAATTTTATCATGAAATCCAAGACCGCAAGGGGAGTGAGAATCGAGTGGTGGACCACATGTCCCGATTGGAGGAGGAGTGGAGTCCATACGATGGTCTTGAGATCAATGATTCATTTTCGGACGAACGACTCCTTTCCATGTCTATGACCGAGATGCCTTGGTTTGCGGATGTGGCCAACTATTTTGTGAGCGGCATTGTCCCGAATGAGTTCTCTTCAAACCAAAGGAAGAAGCTCAAACGGGACTGCCTGTACTACTATTGGGATGAGCCATATCTCTTCATAATTTGCACTGATGGTGTTATCTGGAGATGTGTACCAGAAGAAGAACAATTAGGTATTCTTGAAGCTTTCCATTCTTCGCCATATGGTGGTCACCTTAATGGAGCGAGAACTGCTACAAAGGTTGTCCTAAGCTGTGGATTCTATTGGCCCACCCTTTACAAGGACGCTAGCTAGCTCATTAAGCGTTGTGATGAATTCCAAAGGGGCGGTAGGATCTCCAAGAAAAATGAGATGCCTCTCACCACCATCCTATATATTGATATTTTCGATGTGGGGGGCATCGATTTTATGGGTCCATTTGTAAGCTCATGTGGAAACACCTATCTTTTGGTTGCTGTGGATTACTTGTCCAGATGGGTTGGAGCTGTGGCTTTGCCCAACAATGAAGCACAAAGTGTGGTATCTTTCTTGAAGAAGAACATATTCACAAGGTTTGGTACCCCAAGGGCCATCATTAGTGATGGGGGATCACACTTTTGCAACAAAGCCTTTGATACTTTACTCTCCAAGTATGATGTCACTCACAAGGTGTCGACCCCCTATCACCCCCAAGCAAGTGGATAGGTTGAAATCTCCAATCGGGAAATCAAGAGTATTCTGTCAGACTGTTAATGCAAACCGACTGATTGGTCGAAGAAACTTGACGATGCTCTTTGGGCCTATAGAATAGATTACAAAACACAAATTGGTATGTCTCCGTATCGGTTGGTGTTCGGGAAAGCTTGTCACCTTCTGGTGGAACTAGAGCATAAGGCCATGTGTGCGTCGAATGAACCTTGAGTGGGATGCAATTGCAAATCTTCGGGCGGAGCAATTGAATGAATTGATGAGTTTCGGTTCCATGCTTACTCTAGTTCGTCCTTGTATAATGACAAGATGAAGTACCTCCATGATAAGTATATTCGAAACAAATAATTCAAAGAACGTGACCTAGTGATTTTATTCAACTCTCGGTTGCAGATGTTTCCAGGAAAGCTGAAATCAAAGTGGAGTGGCCCTTTTGAAGTTGTACATGTGAAACCCTTTGGTGCTCTAGATTTGAAAAATAAGAATGGTGAGGTATTTATAGTCAATGGGCACCTGGTGAAGCACTATATTGGTAAGGTTGATGATGGCCACACCGTGGCATTGCTCTATTTTAAGTGAATGACGGTAACATGTGTCGTGTCACGGCATTTAATCAGGCGCTTCTTGGGAGGCAACCCATATGTTTTTCTTTCTCTTGATTTTCTTTTCTAGATTAGGCATTATTTTAGGCTAACTGGTCGTAAAGTGTATGCATGAATATGGATGTGCATTGCAGGACCTTTGTAAGGAAAAAAATTGGCTAAGTGTTGAAACTGTGCGGAGCACACCAAAATTATGCGGACCACACAAGCACTTTGCGGCCGCACAATTCTATGTGCGGTCGCACAAATGGGAGATGAAAATTGCAATTTCTCTGAAGTTGGCATGACAAAATTCCTTAAGGATTTGCGGCCACACACAAATTTTGCGGACCACACGAATTATGTGGCCGCGGTCATTTTTATGTGGACCGCATCACCATTTCAAGGAGCATGTAAGGAGTGAAGACTACACCAAAATTGTGCGGCCGCACTCAGGTAAGTTAGTGGGCCAGCCAGATCAAAGTATAAATAGGACTCTTCTAAGCTTTTCATACTTTACAAACTTTGACCTTTGAGACCAACCTAGCACAATGCACTTGATCTCAATCTTCTCTCATTTCTTCAAGTGTGAATCTTATCTGCATGTTCATTACTGGTACGTTAATTTCAATGCTTTAGATTCTTCTTTTTATTTTTCTTTGTTTTAGTTCTTTTTAGTCTAGGGTTAGGTTCACGCCTAAATTGTCAATAAATGGTCAAATCTTGCTTAGCATCATGTGGGTAGTGTCTTAAATGCTAAATGGGCCCTGGGTAAGTAGCTAATCAAGCTTAATTGCTAAAAATCATGTCATATTAGGTATAATCCCTGTGTAAATCGTAGTTCAGTGTCAGTGTTATTTGAATTATGCGGCCACACACCCTTTTATACGGTCCGCACTAGGGTATTCAGCCGCACATATTTTTGTGTTGTCCGCAGTACCTTAAGTTTAGGGCATTTGTGATTAATGATATTGCGCGGCCACACTCAATATGCTACGGTCCGCAGTAGACTTGTGTGGCCGCACTCAAAATTGTGCGGTCCGTAATAGGTTTGTGCGACCGCACCCATTTTTTGTGCGGTCTGCACTGAGGCTATAGTATAAACCTGGGGCTGTGCGGCCACACTCATTTTTGTGTGGTCCGCAGTGGGCAGTCTGCGGCCGCACTCACTTTTTTGCAGTCCGCACTGCCCATTTCTGAGATTAAGTACTGTACTTTCAATACTGATTCTATATACATTTTGAGCCACAATTCTAACTGATATCCACTAGTTGTGTGTTACAGATAATGGTTCGCTCACATGGCAGAGGAAATACATCAAAAGGGAGGGCAGAACCCTCCCTAGGCCGGGGCCGAGGCCAACCCAACCTGCCACTGTCAGTGTAAAAGGTCCTGAGTAAGAAAGCTACAATTAATAGACCACCTCCTGAACCTTCAGACACCAGTGAGTACCTCCCATTCGGGGAAGCTGCTGAGAGTAAGTTAGTGCAAGCACAACCGGAAGCCGAATCACAACAATTCCTAGGGAGACTTTGCCTTGTCAATAAATCAACTTCCTCTTCCAATTCTTCTGAAGGTTCGGACAGGGGTAGTCAAGCTTCTAAGCCCTCTCCCTCACCTGCTCCAGCTAATCCAATTAATTTGGATGATGATGAAGAGGTCCCGGACGATGGGAGAGGGGGTGATACTACAGTTGGGTTTAAAAAGATCAAGGAGGCTGGAGTTATGGGAATACAGACTCATCAGTCCCAAGGCCTCTATTCCAAATTCATAGAATGGTGGTCATAGAGGTCGCTCACTCTTAAGCGACAATTCGTGATGAAATGTTTGAACAAACACAACAACAAAGTCCTCAAATAATTCCAAGAGCGCAAAGGATGGAAATGGTTCACCTCCAGCATGTTAGATGAAAATGAGCACTTGGTCAAATAATTCTATGCCAACGTTGCTCACATCAAAAAGGGTACCAAGGTGACGAAAGTTCGGAAATTGAAAATCCGCTTTAACGCCCATGCATTGAACTAATATGTGGGATTTGAGGAAGTAGAAGCGGTACAATATTTGAAAAAGCTAGTTGTGGGTGATGCAGTTCACCCGTGGCTAGCCGAGACTCTGGCAATCCAAGGGACAACACCTCTGTGGCTCACACCAGGGGTTCAGATAGTCCAAGCCACCCTATACTTTGGAGCAAAAGGGTGGAAAACATTTGTGTTTAGCCGTATCGATCAAAGCCTCAATGAAAACATCCTCCCAATTCCCCGTGCAGTTTTAGTGGCCTCCATCATGGCTGGGTATCCTATAAATGTGGGAGCCTGATGTCTTACAACATTTCCAAAGCAGCCCAGAAAGAGGAGAGGTCATATCCCTACCCCAACTTCCTCACAGAGTACTTCCAAGATCAAGGGGTGGAATCGAGGCACTGTGATGTAGAGGTGAAGGCAAAGAAGCCTTTTTCATGGTACCACCTCCAGGGAGCTGACAACCCTAAGTTCAAGGTAAAGCTACTACTTCTACTGGCCAATCTGAAGAGCCAGTTGTAGTGGTTACTGGTTCAGTTTTCGAGCCCTCCATAGCAGTCGGTACTTCCACCAGAACAACAACCATGCCTACTTCGTCCTCTGGACCATTTGTTCCAGCTAGACTATCAGTGCCAGTATCAGTACCGACCTCATCACTTACCCTCAGACTGCGCTGCGAGTCCCCCAAACACTAGCGAGTCTCTATAACTGGATGCACGCAGCTACCACAAAGTTGACTGCCATATCTAGTGATGTTGAAGCACAGCCATCAGCCCCAACAGAACCTCAGGTACCTCAGTCAGTGGAGGAATCATTGAAAAA
The DNA here is from genome assembly GCA_005239495.1 of Nicotiana undulata. NCBI lineage: Eukaryota > Viridiplantae > Streptophyta > Magnoliopsida > Solanales > Solanaceae > Nicotiana > Nicotiana undulata. The sequence continues at coordinate 112,704 of ML291756.1, forward strand.
AATTCTTGACAGCTAGAAGGTCATCCTAGAGACTCTAGCTACGCATGGGAAGGTCATCAAGGATTTGGGCAAACAAGTCAAGAAGATGCAGAAGACTTAGACATCAAAGGAGTCGGTAGAGTAGCTGCGCAAAGAAGTTGAAAAGTTCTCATCTGCCGGAGATCTTCCATTGGACCTGGTTATGGAGCAGTCAGTCCTAGTAGCACATGCAATAGTTCCAGAGACATCAGAGGCAGCAGCCAGCCAGTCTGAGGAGTCATCTGCAACTACACACACAACTTATGAGATGATACAGATGCTCAGCAACCCAGTTGTCCCTCAGTCCGGAGAAGATGAGATACAGTTAGAGGAGACAAAGGGTACTGAGGACCCTATGCAGATTTAGGACACCACACAGGTTGAGGTCCCCATGCAGACTGAGATCACATAGGGAGTTTTCTTTACTCTCCACCCCTTTCCCTGTTCTTATTTTTTATTAGCATTGAGGACAATGCTTATTTTCATTATAGGGGCGGTTTATTTTGATTGACATTGACATTTGGTATGTAATAACTATTACACTATTTTTTTCTTTATCTTTATTTTCTCGTTGGTATGTATATTTTTCCCCATTTGATGTATATATATTCATTTCCCTTATGTATATATTTGCTTTACTTCATTTTATATATTCAGTTTAGCTTCTGTAGTTTACTTCATAACTTCTTTAGTTTGTTTTTCCTTAGTAGCATAACTTCTTATTTACTTTAGTAGTTTCTTTTTAATGTGTTAGCTTCTTTTTACGTTTTGTGTGAACAATAAGCCTTTGGTTTTATTAATGCCACAGTTCTTTCCAAAGGTGGATGTTGTGTAAATTGGGTGTCTTTTCCCAATAATGGATGGCGTGACAACCTTCTTAAAAGATTGAATCTGTTTTCTTTTATGTTTTGGTAAATATAGTAGTAATGAACAAAAGTGTCCCAAGCAGGATTCACTTGGTACTAAAACATTTACCTCCGACCTTATGGTTAGAAAACAAAGCCGTTGGCATAAAATAGCTCTAGTTGTGACCTTTAGACTCTTGTGTTGACTTAAACAAGCATCGAGTGGTTCAATCGAGCCATTTGTGATTTTAAATCTTAGCTAAGGTTGTTGTGGGCCCTAGACTCTGTTCACTTTAGCAATCCAGCAGCTTGAGAGGTGAAATTTTGAATTGCAAGTCCAAGTTCCCGTGTCAATAAGTCTAGAACTTGCCCCGAATGTTTGTCTAGGCGAAATTCTAAGTGTAGCGACTTGAGAAATGATTGGAGGCTCTACTGGACCCCATTTGAAACTTGGAAACTTCCATATCCCACCAATGTGATATCCCTAGTCAACCCCTTTGAGCCGAAACCCTTTTTATTTTAATAACCACGTTACAAGCCTTTATCCGTTTTGTAATGACCCTCTATTGGAACCTAATCTTTCCTTAGCATTCTTGAAAAAAAAAACAATTGGCAAAAGTATAAGTTTGGGGTAGAGACGAGGAGTTTGAAAGTGATAAAAGGTACAAAGAAGAAAAATAAATGAAGAAAAAGGGAGGCAAAGAAAAGAAAGAAGGGCCAAAAAGAAAAAATTCAAAAAGAAAGTGAATAAGGTATAAAGTTGAAAGGATTCAAAGAAAACAATGATGAAAGGCATGCAGTAAATAGAAAAGGAGAAAAATGAATGTCATGATCAAGAAAGAGTGACATTATATCTTTCTAGTTCCCCAAGGAAGAAGAAAATGACTCAAAGAGTCGAGAAAGTATGAGCCGAAGAGAGAAAATGGAGTGCTTAAGGAAAGATGAAACCATCATATTCCAACAAGTCATACCTTGATCCAAAAGACTTCATTACATCCCGTAAAAGCCCTATATGATTTCAAATTGAGTGAGCTTACATTAGTGGTGATTTACATAAGGGGCAAGCTTATGGTACTTAGAGCCGGACTTGTGACATTCTTTTGAGAGAGATGAGCGAGCTTCTTCACAATCCTAGTTTCGAGTGTTACATTTTAAAGTGATATTTTCTCATGGAGAGTAGAGGAGGAGGAGTTTGGAATCCACAATTACCTACGTGAAATAGCGAGCTTCCTTGATGAATAAAGTGAACTCTTGATGCTCTAGTGTCACGTTAGAACTATGGTACTCAAAAACTCAAAACATTGTGTTGTTGATAATTCATATGTGTTGAGGCTAATTGTTAGTACCAACTGAAATAACTTTTTTATATTGGAGGTGGGAATTGCCTTATTTGCTTGGGGACAAGCAAAAGCTTGAGTTTTGGGGAGTTGATAAGTAGGAATTTTGACCGCTTATTTACTCTCTTTTACTTGTGTTTTAGGTAAAAAATGCTTAAAGGTATTCCCGAAAACTAATGAAATGTGCTTGCTTACAGGAATGTTGCAATATGAGCCAAAGGAATCCAAATCAACTCATAAAAGAGTCAAAAGTAATCAAGAACCAAAACAGGGCATAAAGGCTAATTATGCGGACCACATAATTCTAGTGCGGCCACATAAAGAAGGTTCAGGGAATGGAAATTGTGCAAGTCAAGTGGTGCAGACCGCACAAATATTGTGCGGCCGCACTTAATATTATGTGTACTGCAATAGATGAGATTTAGAGAGTTGGAATTTTGGCAAAATGAAGGAGTGCGGACCACACCAATTGTGCGGCCGCAGGATGCAAGTGGGGTTGCACACATAATTATGCGGTCCGCATGAATGAAGACTAGAGAGTTGGGTTCAAGTCCAAAGAAAAGAAGTGCGAACCGCATCATTTTTATGCGGTCGCATAATCAAGAGCGCGTCCGCACTCAGAATTGTGTGGTCCGCAAAAGTCCAGCAAAATCCAAAGCTCAAGTTCAAGGAATGCGAACCCCACCACAATTATGCGGCCGCACTCAGAAATTATTTGGCCGCACAACCTCCGCAGGGGCATTTTTGTCAGATATGTTCAGCTTAGTATAAATAGAACTTTTTGTCATTTTTAGGAAAAATTATGTTTTAGAGCAACACCTGTTTCGCCTACCTTTACAGCTTTTGGCAATTTTGTACTAGACTTATCTCTAAAACCTAGATTGTCATCCCATAATTTAATATTATGGATTCTATCTCAGTTCTTCTTTAATTTCTATCCATGAGTAGCTAAACCATAGCTTGGGTTGTGACCCAAACCTAGTATGGGTACTTAATGGATGTTTGATTTAGGGCTTGTAAGTGATTGGGTTAGTGATATTTAGCCTAGTTCTTGATAGAACTCAAGAATTAATGGTTGCAAACATTGATTCATGCCTAAATGACTTTGTCTCAACTTGAGAAATAGGGACTAAGTTTGGGAAAACTTGGCTAACAAGGAATTAGAGTGAACTTAAGAAATTGATATCCCCAATTAAAGAGTTAAACCTAGAGATAGTAATACCCGACTTGAGCTAATATCACTTGTCTTGTGCAAATACCCATTTGGGCTTGAGAAAGCCAAATTGGGCAAAATCACTCAAACTACCGAGAGGTATAGAGTGAGTACCCAGGTGTGATAGTTATATTACAACCCAACTAATCAAGCTTGCCCTGGAAATTACAACCCGTTAGATAACCACCTAGGTAGAAGTCACGACCCTAGTCCCTTTAAACATTTGAAAAACCCAAAACAAAAAATATTGTCTTTAGTTTTATTAATTTAAATGTATAGAGTAAAAATAGAAGTAGAATACCAACCAAGTTTGTGGAAATGCAATTAGAGCCAAAACGTGCATCTCACTTAGATATACGCCTAATTCCAATTATTAACTCCTTGTGGATTCGATCCCGACCTTAGTTGGGTTATTATTGCATCGACCGCCTCGCTACTTAATAGTAGTGTGGATTTGGACCCGATCAAACATCTCTCTCAGTCTCCACTTTTGTCATCCTTTTCTTCAGCCTATCAATCTCAGTATCCTTAGCCCCACTTTCACGCACCAAAGCTCGCACTTTGCTATTCACTGGTATATTTTTGAATGAACCAGGTTCTTGGGGAGTGGTTGGGACTTTATAGTCACAAGAAGTTAGAGTGTTTTCCCCAAAATGATCCTTGCTTGTATGAACTTATCATTTCCTAATGGGTTTCTTGAAGTGTGCTAGTACAACCGTGAGAATAAAACCATAGGATATGGCATAAGTCTTGGTGCCATTTAGAACCCTATCAAGAAGCTGGATGATAAATCCAGGCCAATAGATTTGCCTCCAACTGTCCAAACATTTCATAATGACCAGGTCCATGAATGTGGCAATGTGCCTCCTTTTCTGCCTTGGCAGCACACATTCGTTAACAAATTCGAACAACATTTTGGTGGGTGGATTCATCTCACTTTTGTAAATAGCCTTGGGCTCAACTTCCGCTTCATTGTCATCAAACTTCCTAGTAACGGCAAGGGCATAAGGGAGATTCTCTAGACTTGGCCATTTGAGCTTCTTATAATCATTGTACCCTTCAACAGGTACACCCAAGATCTCTCCCAGTTCTTTATCATCAAAACTCACTGTCACCCCCTTGACCACACTGGTGAACCTACCATCTTTGATCTCACAGTTTTCCATGAACTCCCCAATTTCAGTTTTGGCCAGCCTTCCATCCATCTGAAGGACCATGTCCTTCCAGCCTTGCAAATGTAACTTCTCTAGCAGCATTAACATTCTTTCCTCCTCCAAGTCCCTGAGGAGTCTTCCGTTAAAGATGGTTCTCTTTCCAAATTGAACTATCTTGTCCTTCTCAGCATCAGAATCTTCTTCTTCTTCCTCTCCACTCTCTATTCTTATTCCTCCACAATTTTCACTTTTTGTGTTTTCACCGCAGACTGGTTCTTTTAGCCAAAATGGATGGTTCAACAGACTTTGACTTTGAAACAGACTTCATTATGGAAGTCTTGGCTTTATTAGCTTTAGGAGTCACAATCTCCACTTCTTCTGTCTCATCTTCATCCCGAAAGACCAGATCCATCTTATCAAGTTCAACAGCCTCAACAGGCTCAACCACTTCTTCTTACCCTTAGCAGCAACTTTTCTCTTACTTTATTCTAAGGCCTTCTCCAATTTATCCTTACTCCACTTCTTCTGAATCCTTGTAGATATTCCTCTTGTGAGAGGGACCTCCACAGGGATAGAAGATATAGCCTTCCTTTTCTTGTTTGTCCTAGCAGTACCAGGGGTTTAACTCTTGAAGTTCCTTTCTTTTTGGGATTATAACTGCCAGTCACCCTTTTCAGATCTGCGAGGGTTTCCTGTTCATATGGAAGAGGTTCATCAACATTCTTCCCTAGTCGAACCAACCCCACAACAGCTTCTCCAGACTCACTCCCCCCTGTTTCTCTCACACTTTCCTTTACTCCAGCAGATTCCTCACCCAAACTACCATAACACCTGATTCTTTAGTTAGGCCAACAGGAATGGGTGAAGAATCAACCACTCTTTTTCCCATACCCCTCACACTACTCCCAACACCCTCTTTCTCCTTTTTTTTTTCTCTTCTTTTTTCACCACCTACCTTTCCAGACTCAGTAGTTGCAACACCTTTCATAGATCCTACCAAGACAAGCCTAGTCTCCAAGTTCGTAGCTACCATAGAAATAGATTCAGGAGTGAATTTAGGGTCGGATGTTACCTGTTCTGTCTCAGAAGAAACCGTTTCTTCCCCCTTAGTAGCAGATTTGAACGATTCACCAGATTTCTAGGGTTCTTCTCCCCTACCCGCTTTCAATTTTTCATTAATTTTCTTGATCTACTCTCTACCAACGACAACCTTGCGAGCCATCATTTTTACCCTTTTCTTAGAGGTTGGTGTGGTTGAAGGGGTGATAGAAGGCGTGTATGTGATTTTCTGAGGTGGTGATGAAGGATTGTCAGAGATGTTAGTCATTTTTGTGGTTGAGTATGAAAGAAAATGAGTTTGAGTATGTTTGAAAGACGAGTGAAGGTGGAGAGTATGTTGACGGCTTGAAATTTTAAAGTGAAGAAAAAACTAGGCCTAATCAATTTAAAGAGGGGTGTTTAATTGGGTAACGAGAGCTTTTCAGAAGTCTAATCATATTGAATTTCTGTTTGAAAATACGTTGGAGAGAGTCCTTAGAATCTAGGCACTTATGATTTTGGACTCTTTTTGAACGAAACTGGTTCATTTTTTATGACGGATAAGTTCAAAGGGCTTGGGATTAAATGATACTCTTCTTTTAATCATGATCTAAATATAATTATTTCAAATTATGCAGAGTGGAGAATACATACCGAGTAATCTTGATGAGCCAGGTTCTTCACTGAGAATCTCTTATGTAAGTCTTAGTTTTTCAAGAAAATATAGATAATATCATTAGATATTAATGATTCATTTTAGCACATGCCACAAGAGTATACTATTGAAAGTATGTGACGGAGCAAAATATAATCTAATTATGTACAAAATTTATAGATTTTCTAACCAAAAATGTTTTTTTTTTCATTTTTTTTCGATTGTGAAATTTGAACTGCTCCTTTTAGGTGATCTTAATCATCCCTAATTCTAACATGTTTCTTTCAAAGTGATATCTACTTGAAACCTTTGTGAACATGTCAGCTATTTGCTTGTCAGTAGCACAAAACTCCACTGTAATCAAACCTTTTTCACAGTTGTCCCTCAAAATGTGATGCCTTACATCTATTTGTTTAGTCCTTTATGATAAACTAGGTTCTTGGTCATACTAATTTCACTAGTGTTATCACAAAAGATAGAGATACAACCTACATCAATCATAAATTCCATTAATTGTTGTTTGATCCACAACAATTGAGCACAACATGAAGCAACAAAAACATACCCAGCTTCAACAGTAGATAAGGCCACATAATTTTGCTTTTTGGTGGCCCAAGACACAATACATGAGCTAAGAAAGTGTGCCATACCTGAGGTTCTCTTTTTATCCATAAGAAAACCTTCATAATCATTATCAGCATATCCCTCTAGATTAAAATTATTACCTTTTGGATACGATATACAAAATTTAGGTATCTCAAAATCCTCTACTCCTTTGGATTTGCCTGAAATCTAGCACAAAGGCCTACACTGAAAACAATGGCAGGTCTGCTAACAGAGAGATACAACAATGAGCCAGTCATTCCACTATACAACTTCTGATCAACATATGAACCAGGTTAATCTTTATCTAGCTTTGTAGCTGTTGCAATAGGAGCGTCAATTTCTTTGGAATATTCCATTTTAAACCTTTCAAGCAACCCTTTTACATACTTCTGCTGACGTATCATAGTTCCATTGGAATTTTGTTTAATTTGTAAGCCTAAAAATAAATTAAGTTCACCCATCATGCTCATTTCAAATTCACTCCCCATTAGTTTAGCAAATTCTTTACTTAACTTATCAGTAGTAGCTCTAATGATTATATCATCAACATATATCTGAACTACCAAGAGATCTGTACCTTCTTCTTTCAAGAATAAAGTATTGTCTATTTTACCTCTCTTGTATCCATGCTCAAGCAGAAATTTTGATAATCTTTCATACCATGCTTTTGGAGCCTTCTTGAGTCCATAAAGTGCTTTATCAAGTTTGTACACGTGATCAGGACATTCCTTACTTTCGAAGCCCGGAGGTTGCTTGACAAACACTTCTTCCTTTAGATTTCCATCGAGGAAGGCAATATTGACATCCATCTGATGGAGAGTGAATTCCATGTAAGCAGCAAAGGCTATGAGGAGTCTTATTGTTTCCAAACTTGCAACTGGAGCAAAGGTCTCATCATAGTCTATGCCCTCCTCTTGACTATACTTGAACCACCAATCTTGCCTTTGTAACTCTTTCATCTTCATCAAGTTTGTTTCTGAAGACCCATTTTGTGCCAATTACTTATATGTCCTTGGGTCTTGGTACCAGATGCCAAACTTGACACCTCTCAAATTGGTTAAGTTCACCTTGCGTTGCATTTACCCAGTTTGCATCCTGCACAGCCTCAACAATATTTTTAGGTTCAATAAGAGATAAGAAAGCATCAAAAGCACAAAGATTCTTCATTGAAGATCTGGTTTTGATTCCAGAAGTTGGATCTGTAACTATGTTCTCAATGGGATGAGAACTTTGATTCTTTTAAGGTTTCACAACCATTTGGTTTCCCTTAGGTGTTCCTTCAATGTTTTGTTATTGAGGAACAATTTCATGGACAGGTTCCCTTGAGGTTTGAGGATCACTTCCTCTTTGTTTTATTATCGCTGTCATGTTGCCCTAGGTGGAAGGACATGTTCCATCATTTATTCCTTCCTCTAGTGCAAATTTAGTTTGGGTTGTGGCTTCATTTGAGTTTCTTACCAGCCCAATTACTTCATCGTCATGTTCCTGCCTCTCAAAAAGAATGTTAGTTTCTTCAAAAACCATATGTACACTTTCTTATACACACATAGTTCTTTTGTTACACATATTATAAGCTTTACTATGTGAGGAATATCCCAATAATACTCCCTCATCATTTATGGGATCAAACTTACATAGGGAGTTTTTACCATTATTGTGCACCAAGCAGTTGCATCCATGTAACGACCCGGTCTGTCGTTACGTGAAACCTGCATTTTAATTGTTGTTATTGACTTATTATAGATTGGGTATTCTATTATTAATGTGTTAGAGTTGATAGGCTAGAAATCGGAATGGTTAAATTAGAACTCAAGCACTTAGTCCTTAAAAATAGCCTTAAAATGGGAAAAGTCAACTAAGAGTTGACTTATTGGTAAACGACCTCAGAATTCGGATTTTATGGCTCGGATAGCTTCGTTAGGTGATT
>ML291758.1:0-69116 GCA_005239495.1 Nicotiana undulata
TCTACGGCCTTACCCCATGTTGTTATTGTATTCCACACTTTCATTGTTATTGTTGTTCGTTGGGTTGCCTTACCTCGCCGTTAGGCGCCATCACGACCTGGACCGGTTTTGGGTCGTGACAGTTAAATATTGTTTGTGTTCTATTATCTATAGCTGCTAATCTTGATTGGTCTTTGCAGCGATATAATGTGAAGAACGCCTTTTTACATGGAGATCTGTCTGAAGAAATTTATATGAGCATACCTTCTGGTTATGACACTTTTGGCCATACAAATTTGGTGTGCATTTAAAGAAGGCGTTGTATAGTTTGAAACAATCGACTAGAGCATGGTTTGGAAGATTCCAACTAGCAATGAAGAAATATAACTACACTCGGAGCAATGCGGATCACACCTTATTTTTGAAAAGGCAAAATGATAAGATAAATGTTCTTATCATCTAAGTTGATGACATGATTGCTACTAGTGATCATGTTCATGAGATGACTAAATTAAAGAATTGCTTATCAGCGGACTTTGATATGAGTGATTTGGGTGGATTAAATTATTTCTTGGGTATTGAAGTTATAAGGTCCAAACAAGAAATTTTCTTATCTCAACGCAAATATGTTCTTCATCTGTTAAAAGAAGCTTGTATGCTAGGTTGTCAACCTGTCGATATACCGATTGAACAAAATCATGGCTTGGAGGAATTTCTTGGTCCCTACTAACAAAGGGAGATGTCAAAGACTAGTGGTACACTTGATATACTTGTCACACACACGACCAAATATTGCTTATGCGGTCAGTGTGGTAAGTCGCTTTATGCACAATTCGAATGAAGTTCATATGAATGAAGTCGTTAGAATCTTTCGGTACATGAAGTCAGCACTTGGAAGAGGCCTCATGCTATACAAAGATTATGGGTAATTGTGATTCAGACTTGGATGCAAGAGGAGAAAGACGACATTCAACAACTGGGTATTTCACTTTCATTTGAGGAAACCTAGTTACCTAGAAAAGTGAAAAACAAAAAATTGTCTTATTGTCTAGTGCAGAAGCTTAATACAAGGAAATGGTTAAAGGTATTCAAGAACTGTTGTGGTTGAAATGCCTTATGGGGGAGCTTGGTTTTTCGTTTGACGAACCTATGAAGTTATTTTGTGGCAATCAGTCATCGATTAAAATTGCAAAAAAAAAAAAAAAAAAAAAAAAAAAAAATNAAAAAAAAAAAAAAAAAAAAAAAAAGCAAATTCAACATGATTGTACTAAGCATGTGGAGATTGATCATAATTTCATATATGAGAAATTTGAGGATAAAACAATTGAGGTTCTATATGTGAAGTCATTAGAGCAGTTGGTCGTTGTCCTAACTAAAGTTGGAAAATTCCAGATAAGCTTTTAATAACTCACTAATCAAGATGGGCATGCAGGATATTTATGCTCCATCTTGAGGGATAGTGTTAGCGCAAGTTATGTAAATTGATTGACTTTCCTTTCATAGAGTAGATCTTGTGATCAATTAATATGTGTCATTTTAATTGTAAATCAATTAACATATTTTTTAGAGTTGTATTAGCATATTTGCTGGGACTGTAAATATCTTTTCATATCTGTGTAACTTATATTATATAGCTGATTCAAAATGAAATATACTATAATTTCACTCATTTTGAGTATACGACACGACAGATCTTTGGATATCAAATATATTTATTGGTAACTTGGAATCATCAATAATATTAGAGTATAGTAAGATTCTTTGTCCTAATTTGTTTAATAATTACCGGTGAGTCTCCATTAATTTCCAAAGGAATTTGTATTCATTATTTAGCAATTCATCAGCACTTGTTTTAAAGTCGACCTGTTGGAATTTCGGGAAAACAAATTTCTTAAGTATTATTAGAACAAATGCATTAGAGGAAATATAGAATTTTGTTTAGGGTGTGTATTTTCAAATTTCAATATCCAAGAGTTGTGATTTTTTTGTCGATGTCCTGGCAGTTCTTGAGATAAAGAAGTTAAGCAAATTTAGTACTATAATATCCATTGGCAGATGTTTAAGGTAGAATCCGTGTTAATAGCTAGCGTAGGCTTGGGTTTCTCCTCGATGACAAAGAATAGAAAATTTTAAGGTTCTCCAAGAGAAAAATTCATAGCAATAAGGCAGGCTAAGAGGGTGTTTGGCTAAGCTTATAAGTTGGTCAAACTAGTTTTATAAGCACTTTTCGGCTTATCTACGCGTTTGGTAAAGTTAAAAGAGCTTATAAGTCAAGTTCTTATAGATAAAAAATAAGCCAAAAGCCATAAGCTGGTCACCCCAGCTTATGAATTTTTAGCTTATAAGCACTTTAAGTTTGATCAAGATTTTTACTATTTTATCCTTGAAATATTCATTTTAGAACAAAACTCAGTGCCTCAAGTATATCTTTTTAACCTACCCCCCCCCCCCCCCCCCCNTTTGCATATTTTTATCAATGTAAATGTGTATTAATCTTTGAACTGTTTGTAATAAATGAGGACATATCAAATTTTTGATGTATTGCTTTCTAAGTGTTGTGGTGATGAAAACAATGTTTGTTTCTCTTCAAATATTTCATCCTATTTTGGTTTATTTTTTACTGAGAAAATTTTGTCAATTTATTAATTATTATAACTTATGATTATATGCTTATCATAAAATAAATTATATTTATCATAAAATTTATCTTATCAAAGCACAAGTGTATTTAAATAAAATGACAAATAGAGTATATTGTATTTGAATCGATTTGGAATCTAAATTTTTGAAGAAATTACGCTCTTATAAGTATACAAAGTTTTAAGGTTATTTAAATCATTTTAATAGAAAAAGAGCTTATCAGCATTTTTTTATCAAATACTACATCAACTTATTATCAATTTCAGCACTTGTATCCAAATACGTAACTGCTTATTTATTAAATCAGTTTCAGCACTTAAAACTGTTTTTCAGCCCCTAATGCTTATCATCTACTTTAAATCAGCTAATCCAAACGGGCTCTAAGTATTTTTAGTAATGTATTTTCTGAAATCTGGTGTAATGAATCACTTAAGTCATCTTCGATTGATCGCTTATTAGTTATTATTAGGACCGGTTGTTTTATAAAGTGGGAGATTCTAGTAAAATCATATATAAACTACTATGTGTTACCTAGAAATCTCTCATATATTATTTATGATCGTCTAAGTGATCTTTAGTTGATCGCTTATTAGTTATTACAAGGATTATTTTTTATAAAGCAGGAGATCTTGGTAAAATTATAGATCACCTATGTGTTACGTAGAAATCGCCCATGTGTTATTTATCATCACGACCCGGCCGGTCGTTTTGGGCATTTGCACTTCGCTCGGTAGTTTTAGGGCACGAGTAGCTATGTTTAATGTATTAGTACCTGTGTGCAAAGTTTGAGTTCATTCCGAGTTGATTTGATATGTTTCGGCGCGAGTTTTTGGAAGTCGAAAGTTCATTAAGTTTGATTTGAGGTGCGTTTTGTCGTTTCGATGTTTTTATGCGTGATTTGAGGCCTCGAGTAAGTCTATATTATGTTATGAGACTTTTTGGTATGTTCGTACGGGGTCCCGAGGGACTCAGATGAGTTTCAGATAGGTTTGGGTTGAGTTGCTCTCGTTTTTCGTATGTTTCGACATTGTTTCTTCAAGCATAAATGATATCATATTGGGCAAATGAGCTCCGATTTTTGTTTTGATTGAAGCATTAGATCCGTATCATAATTACCGACCTGTAGCAAAATAATCGTCGAATTTGGACATCGTATGAGGATTTTATGGTCATTTTACTAAAGGCTGAATACATACAGAGACACTTAAAGTTGGCACAATTTTTCATTTAGACACCTGAACTTAGGGGTGTTTCTAATGAGCACATACATTACACGAACTTTATTCAATTTGACACTCTTTTGACAATTAGCAAAACTTACAAAGTGTGTGCAATACACTCGCTGCTGATGTGGCAAACAACGAATAAAATGAGGACATATATCTTTTTGTGTTAAAACAGAGAGGAAAAACTATGTTAAATCTATTTAATAAACAAAATAAAAATAACATTCTCAAAAATAAAAGAAAAACTTAAGTGACACCCAATCAGGAAAGAGCACATTTAAAGAAAATGAGACATTTGTGTTTTGGAAATCAGTGTTCTTGGTGTTCTTCACTATCTTCATGTGTGTTCTTGTTCCAACCAAGATTTTAATCCAAACTTTTAAGAGTAACGCCTCCAAATTTGTTATAACTTCAACTAAAGATTCCTCACGACGACTCGAAGGCAACTCCAACATTAATTTCACAAACTTTCATCAAATCAAGTAACCCATTTTAAAACTTCAAGCTTTTTAAAGACCCCATAAATAGTGTTTCGATTTGAAATGAAGAACTCAGACTCATTTCAGTTTTAATCAATAGGGGGGGCTACTCCTGGAGAAGAGTGACGGCTGGAGATAGGTGGGGTGTAGAAGAAGGGTTCGGTGATGGGGGTTAGAAATAAGGGTGGCAGAGGATTTGGTGGTGAGGAGGGGGGAGCTTGGCAGTGGTTGGTTGTTTGGAAAAGGGGCTGGCGGCTTCTTTTTTGTGTGAAGAAGAAGGATTGGTAACGAGTGTGGGCAGCTGTGGTATTGTGATTTCATCTCTTACTTTAATCAATAAGGACGGTTGTTGGTTCAAACTTTCGAGCTAAATCAATGGTGGAGGCACAACAATGGTGAAAGTGGAGGAGGTAATGGTGGAAATAGTGGTGGACATAAAAAAGAAGAAGAAGAAGAAGAAGGAAATAAAAAAGACAAAAAAAAAAAAATTCTATTTTTTGGGCTCTTCACGCGCCTATATTGGGTAAAACTCACTCTATGTGCCAACTCAGCAAGAAGTGACTTATTGAAACAAAGTTCATGTAATGTACATGCTCATTAGAAACACCCCTAAGTTCAGGTGTCTAAATAAAAAATCGCTCCGTATGTATTCAGCCTTTACTAAAAATTGGGTTGCCAGATATTTCAGATTAATTACGAAATTGTCACTGATTTCGTGTTTAATAATCTGCAAATTTTCAAATATTGAAACCAACATATCTCCTTCATTATAAGGTCAAATGGAGTGCCTCCAAAGCCTATCTTGAATGACATTTTATAAGGAATCCATTGGAGGCATCAAAAATAAGTTTTGGGATGATTTGGAATGCAAAACAAGTACTTAATATCAAAGGTTTGTTCATTTGGTCATATTTTGAGTTGGGGAGCTCGGATTTGGATAATGTTTGGAGGCATTTTCACCATAAGGATTGGGATAAGTGTTCTATACTCAATTTTGGTTATATTTCATGAATCCATTTTCGTTTTTGGCATTTGATTGATGATTTCAAAGTGAAATTTGGGGGGGTTTTGTCTAAAATTTCATACAGTGAATTTTTAAGTTTTGAAGATCGATTCAGAGTTGGATTTGAGTGAAAATAGTATGGTTGGACTCGTAATTAAATGGGTTATCGGATTTTGTGAGTTTTGTTGGGTTCCGAGGCGTGTGCCCGAGTTTGACTTTATGGTCGATTTTGGGAGTTTGATTAAAGATTTGACCATTATCGATTGGGTTTGTTCCTTTGGCATTATTTGATATATTTGAGTTTCTTTTGGCTAGTTTCGAGCCGTTCGGAGGAGCGTCACGTGCGGGGTTGCCTTTTATGGAGCATCGTTTGGCTTGCTAGGTATTGGATGGCGCTTGTTGAGGTAAGTAACTCTTCTAAACTTAGTGCTGAGGGTATGAAACCCCACAGTACGTGTTATGTGATTGGTATTGAGGTGACGCACATGCTAGGTGACAGGCGTGTGGGCATGCACCATGTGAATTGGGACACTGTTGCTTCCATGGCTATGTATAGTGGCCCTAGTTTGTTGATAATTGTGTTTTTACCATGAGATAGAGTAATTGAGCTGTCAATCATGCTAAATATCATGTTTAGGCTTCATGTTGATGTTGTTAGGACCCAGAGCGGTCGTTTCTTGCTGTCATCTCACTGATTTCATTAATATTTTGTACTCAGTCATATTCATGCATTCATATCATATCTCAATCTCATTTGTTATTATTGATAAATTATTTTGTTGTCGGGCTAGTTTTCATGACATTGTGAGTCCGTGAGTGAGACTGGTAAGAGTGATGACTGAGTGAGGCCAACGGCCTGAGTGAGAGTAACACTTTGGGATCGGGCTGCACGCCGCAACATATTATATTATACCTTATGGGTCGGACTGCATGCCGCAACATATTATATTATACCTTATGGGTCGGGCTGCACGCCGCAGCATATTATATTATACCTTATGGGTTGGGCTGCACGCTGCAGTAATATATCGATTATATTTTATGGGTCGGGCTGCATGCCACAATGATAAATTGATTATATTTTATGGGATCGGGTTGTACGCCGCAACAATATAGCGCTTGGGCTGAAGGAGTCCCTACGGTGTCTGTACACCCCCAGCAAGCACAATTGACTATATATATATATATATGTATGTTTGTGTGTGTGTGTGTATGTGTGTGAATCAGGCTGCACGTCGTAGCGGTTATTATACAACACTGAGTGATTGAGTGTGCTGAGCATTGAGCATAGTGAGAGATGATGCGAGACAATGAGATTGAGTACTCTGAGAGTGTGAGTACATGATTCATCTCTGAGGTACATGGCATTTGCATGCACACATGACATACAGGCATAGAGATGCATTTTTTCTCATGCTATAGGGTATCACGTCTTTCATGACTTATTATACACGTTGATATGTGGGCATGGAGATGTATTTTATACTTGTTATCTGGAAAGAAAATAAAACATTTTTATTTATTGTGGAAAGGATATTTGGAAAATTACAGTTTTCAAACTTGCTCGTATTTTTGGCATTTTCGATAAGAGATTTGGGTTTTTCACTAAGATACTTGATGACCATTCTCTGACACTGTGAACGAGCTGAGCATTTTTACTTCTAAAATACCTCTTTTATACTGGTATTATGTTGTTATGAACTGTTGTGGGATATTGGTATTGGACCGACCTTATGTTAGCCTGTCACCGCTTTTAACCTAAGGTTAGGTTTGTTACTTACTGAGTACATATGGTCGGTTTTACTCATACTACACTTTGGCACCTTGCGTGCAGATGTTGGTTGTTGATGTTGTTGTGTTCGATGGGAGCTTGATTGAAGATATACATGCGTCCTGGCTGTAGCCGCCCCTTGTTCATGGTAACTTTAGATCTATAAAATTCTGTTTATGTACTTTTCAAACAAACGATGTATTTATTTCATTTCATCTTTGTAAATTCTATTCTTAGAAGCTCATGATTTGTACTACTAGTCCTTGGGAAATGTATAGGATTTAGATATATTTTTTACTTAATTGTCTTATTAAATTTCATTGAAATTTGATAGTTGTTAATTGGCTTACCTAGCGGGTTGGGTTAGGTGCCATCATGACTAGTTGGATTTTTTATTGTGACAAGTTGGTATCAAAGCTCTAGGTTCATAGGTTCTACAAGTCATGAGCAAGTGTCTAGTAGAGTCTTGCGGATCGGTATGATGACGTCCATACCTATATTCGAGAGGCTACAAGACATTTAGGATATACTTCCCATCTTTATTTTTCTTATCGTGCGGCATTGATTCATCTTGAAGCGTAACCCTTTGAATCCCTTCCACGCGTTCGTATGCGCGCATGAGCGCTCAGTATCAGTTGTGCATCGACGGCTTGTGATTTCATGGTTGAGGTGAGAGATGTAATTTTGGTGTGTTGATGATGGGCCAGTCTATAGGACTTGAGTCCCGATTTTGACTGTATCTTGAGCACAGAGATTTTGATTGTGGGAGCACGTGCCTTTGGGACTTATATGTCCGTTGGTGTCCCTATTAGTGTAATTTGTGATTGGATGACTATGTGGTGAGTATGATGTGACTGCGAGATGTGTTCAGATTGTTCAAATGTGACCGGAAGAGTTCAATTGAGACGTAGCAAGGACTATTGGGTGTTTGGTTTGTGTCTTGATTTGGCGTATGGCCTCGACTTATGGACGTGTTGAAGGACCTATCATGTTGTTTAGTTGTGGAGTGAAGTAGATTTCAATGTCTTGTTGTGAGTTCGGAATAAGGAAGATTAAGTAATTGCGAAGTAGTTGTGACTGTGGAAGGGTATAGAAAGATGTCAGTTGAGGCTCAGCAAGTGGGTTATCTCTTGCGGGTTGTCCTGAGGTTGTGTGATCCCTATGTTGTTTTGTAGCGAGTTCTCTTTTACCAGTGAATTATATGTGTTGCAATTTGAGTTCGGGTCGCTTATGAGAGTTGGCTTTACTGCTACAAGGATGAATGCGAGATTTGTAGATGATTTGAGATATTACATGGTTTGTGTTATATGAGATTATGAAGGATTTAGTTGAATCTCACTACGGTATTATGGCAGTAATAGAGTATGGGAATTGTGAGTTATTGTGTGCTTTGATCTATGGCTTTGAGCCAAGTGGGGAAGTCTATTATCGACGAGTTGATTGCACGATTATTTGGTGTATTTGTTTCGGTTTGAGGTATACTGGTGAATCAGTTATGACTGCAGCGGTTGAGATTGAGGATGACTCTAGTAAGGGAATTTCTGGATACGGGATGTGTTACACTCTATGGGTATATGGGAATCATAAAGATAAATGAGTCGTTATTCGTGAAGGTTGTAGTGTACATGGAGTAGGAATTGCTCGGTTGCTTAGGAGTGTGGGTTACTCCCTAGGGTGTTGGTGTGCTAATAGGGCACAGGTCATTCAGTCCGTTTGGTCTGTTTAATTGAGATTTGAGAAGAGTGGATGACTCTCGAGAATGGTTCTAATGAATTCAAGATTTATATATGGCGATTTGGAATTTCCAAGAATTGTATATGGCTAAAAACTAAGAGTTACATTGGACAGTGTCGAGACTTGTGGCATTTTTTATATCATTGTGGATTATGCATTTCAATATCAAGAGGGTGCAGGAAACAGTTTTAGGGTCACATAAGGTCTCTTTAGAGTGGGTGTCTCAGTTGTGGTGCTTCAGGGTGCTTAAGAGGGAAGTCAACGGCTTATGGGCCTTAGGGCGTTGTGGTTTTATACTAGGGCCTCTTATGTGGTGAATTTTGGTTAAATATTGTGGTGTTCTAGCAATGAGAAATATCAATTTGAAGGCAATTTGGAAAGGACTTGGAGAAATAAGACAACTTCGTAGTACGTTGGGTTAGCACAGTAATGGATATAATTGGTTCTTTGGGTACTTAGGGTGTGACTAGTCTCTTTAGATGCTTCGTGGCAATGCTCTTGGGTTATGGCCTCCTGCGTGACTGGGTGGAGTTAGAGAGATTCGGTTCTGATAGCTTGGTGATGTGCGAATGGGCTTCGAAGAGTTTTCAATGGTTTCTACCACGGTTCGAGGAGTATATTTCCTACCGGCGTGAAAAAGATGTGCGTATTGGGATTCTCTCCAGGATAGGATCAAATGAAATGTTTATGACTGATTAGATGTGTATTCTGCTTGTGACTTAGAGTTGATTATGAGAATCTTTGTCACGACCCAAATCCTAATTCAGGTCGCGATGGCGCCCAACAACGGGGTTAGGCAAGCCAATATAGAAACACTAGATGATATCCCCTTGCCCGTCTGATCTAAACATGTCGGGAATTGTCAATTTTAAACAATTAACATAATGCTAGCATAATACGACCTTAAAATCATAAAAATATGATAGCACGGGGCCAAACCGAAGCGCATATACAGATACACGTCCCAAAACCCAAAATACAAACTACGTGTGTGCGAGGAACTAGTGTCACGGGCAACTACTGAATATACAATAACTACAACATATACGGAGTCTCAGTCTGAATGAAATAGACACAGAATATAACAAAAGAACTCCAGGGTGCTGCTAGGAAGTCGCCGGGAAAGCAGCTCACCGTGAAGTATGAAAACACTATCAATATCTAGCACCGGCCTGATAATCAGACGTACCAGCCTCCGGACCTGTACAGTCAAGTACAAAAAAGAAAAGAAAGTGTAGCATGAGTATATAAATAAATATGTACCCAGTGAGTATCCCGTCTAATCTCGAAGAAGTAGTGACGAGAGGTCGACTCGATACTCACTAAGGTCTGACGGTGATAGTAATAAATAGGATATAAGGAAAGCAGTAGGCATGTAAGACAAATAAACATCAAATGCATCAATATGAGATATCCAAATACGGTTGAAATCCAGCAAGTCCTGTTTCCGCCGTGGCGTACGGCCCAATCCCATGGTGTAATCACTCTCATCACTCCGCTGTGGCGTGCGTCCTGATCCCATAGTGTAATCACTCTCATCACTTCGCCGTGGCGTACGGTCCGATCCCATAGTGTAATCACTCTCATCACTCCGCCGTGGCGTACGGCCCGATCCCATAGTGTAATCACTCTCATCACTCCGTCGTGGCGTACGGCCCGATCCCATAGTGTAATCAAGAACAATGGAAATGAGTCGAGTATCACTATCCTTTAGATGAAACATTACCAATCATAACAGAAGCACAGAGCATAATTACATTATGACAGGGGAAAACAATGAACATGTTGTGGCCTAACTACCCGGACAAAGCAATAATAGCCACTACGTACGGACTCTCGTCACTTGGTACGTACGTAGCCCCCAAACAAGTACACATAGCATTTAGAGTTACCTAGGGGGACAATTCCATCTTACAAGGTTAGAAAGGAGACTCACCTCGTGACGATATCACCCATCGGATCAAGGATGCGCCTGAATCTCCGAAATCTACCCTTGACGGCTCACAACTAGCCAACATGGTATAATTGATTCAATTTCAGTTCCAAGAAGGAGAATTAACAAGAAATCCTAAAATTAAACATTCTTGAAGGTTTTTGGAATTTCGACCCGGGCCCACACGTTTGGATTTTGAAAATTCTTGAAGGAATCAATTACCCGGAGTCTAAGGATCATAATTATGCAAGTCCTTGCTAGAATTCATGGCAAAAATGAGTAATTCATAATTTCCCAAAATCCCTAAATTTCTATCAATTTCTATGAATTTTTAGGATAATTAGAAGGGAATTTCATTAGGAATTGATGTTAAAATCATGAAAACTAAGGAATTAACTTACCTTGATGACAATGGTGGAACACCCTCTTGAAATTCTGTCAAACCTTGAGGAGGAAGATGAAAATGGAGAAAAATGGGTTGGGTCCCGTATTAAAATACACTGCCCAACTGCTTGTACTATGTGATTGCAGCTGGGCCAGTGCGTTCGCACAGGGCAATTGCCTAGGACCCTCTAGAAGCACAGTGTGATCGCAGAGAGTAGCAGGCAGGGGGGGGGGGGGNGAAAATTCTGGTGTTTTGGAGTTAACTCCGAGGGGTCCGAAACTCACCCGAGCCCCTCGAGACCCCGTTCAAAGACACCAACAAGTCTGTATTCATGATACGGACTCGCTCGAACTTCCGGAACATGAAAAACAACAACGAAACTCAAAATTCAACCCCAAAACCAACTCGAATCAACTTAAGAATTTAAGAAATTCTATAATTCACTTCAAAGCGCCGAACGGGTCTATACTACTCGGAATGACTTCAAATTTTGCAGACAAGTCATAAATGACATTCAGACCTCGGTAGCGTAAAATCACAATCCAAACCAAATTTAGAGTTCTATGAAAATCCTCAAAACTTCACTAACTCTAAATTTCCCATTTTGATCCGAAACCTGTCAAATCAAGTACGTTTCTTACCAAATTTCATAACTTAAATAACATATATTGAACCTGTTCCGGGATCCAGACCCATAATACGGGCCCGGCAGCACAGGTTTCACATCAAGGTTCATTTTCATAAGCCTTTATTATTTTCATAAAATAATTTTCTTTAAAAATTCATTTCTCGGACTTGGGTCCTCGAAATTCGATTTCGGGCATACGCCCAAGCCCCATATTTTCCTACGGACCTTCTGGGACTATCAGATCACGGATCCGGGTCCGTTTACCAAAAATATTGACCAAAGTCAACTTTATTCAATTAATTATCATAAATTCAACTCTTTATCAAGTTTCCACATAAAGGTTTCCCGTCTACGCGCCCGGGCTGCGCACACATATCAAGGTGAGATTGACGGAGGCTTTCAGGGCCTCGAAACACCGTCATAATTAAATTTACATAAGATGACCTTTTGGGTCATCACAATCTTGTACTCTTCACATGATGGCATGGTAGATGTGGTGCGTTGTGTGGGATTGAGATTTGTAAATGCAAGGTCACGGGTCTGTTTGGAAGGGAAGGACATAAATTCTTAGGCAGCATGGACGATTTCAGTTGACTAGGTAAATGATATTACTATTTGGTATGGCTTGATGAGAGTATACATTTTAGAAGGGGCAATGTGTTTTGAAATATGCACACCTCACTGGTACTGCGACACTCTCCTAGTTGATCGACTACTGATATTCAAATTTTGCTATGTCGCACGGAAGAATTTTAGAAGTATTCCTCGTGGGATGATCATGTATGAGAGTCCCATACCTATGGTCTAGGAGGCTTTGGACATCTCTTTGGGTGGTTCTAGTCTTACTTAGGCTGCTAAAAAATGATAAAACTAATTGCGCATTCAAAAACAATGAGGAATGCACATAATAGCAAAAAGTGAGCGATGTTAGCCTCCACACATAAACAAAGAAGCACACAGACTGATTTTCAGATTAAGCAATAGAATGTTTCGAACTTGTTAATCGTGAAAATGGTAATTACAATTATATTTAGTTATGTGGTTCTAAAAATACGTGATTTATCTTCATACTGGTTATTGAACGGTTTTAGCAAAATGTGTTGGGATAGAACAATGAGAAAATGATTAAAAAGTTAAAGGAAAGTAAACCAGAATGTCTTAAGTCGAAGGCTCGACGTCATCCTCGGGGGTCCCTAGGACCGAGATTCGGGCCTAGATCGAATGGTCGGTGGAGCTATAACAGGCTTATAGGCCTTGAGATACACTATTTGTGATCAATGATAAGTTATAAATGAATAAAAAGTAAAAGAAAGCACTAAATGCAAGTAAATGAGCTAATAAAGAGGAGTAGAGGATGTTTGATATTAAAGCAGAGAATGTTCTTGTGTCTTGTATTCAATGTATTGTGTACTTTACAAAGTGAAAAAGGTCCCCTTTATATAGTGGAGAGGATTCTCATATAATACATTAGCATTTATTGTGAAGATCTTGATTGATTCGGCTAATCAACACCTAGGTACGAAATCGTACTTCGTTACAGAACTGTCCACCTCGATCTTTGTGTTGTTTCTTATGTCGATCCCGGACCCATATCCTTTTGAGTTGGAGGCTATCGGTCTTCGAATCTGGGACATACGAACGACCATAGGATATCATAATACTCATTAAATTGGTCTCCCTAATTTTAGCCGTATACAGATAGTCCCCGTGTTTCTTGGAGCATAAAGACAAGAAACGTTCTAAGATCATTATTATTGCATCATCTGCGGTGCACGAGCTGACTGTCGAAGTGGAGATAGAGGTACTGCGTCTGTAAAGCCATTAGCGAGTTCTTGCATCGATTACGGCGTCCATCTTCCCTTCGACTTCCTTTGGCATATGCAGAGGTTTTCCTATAAGTACTCCCTCTTTTCCCCTTTTCCTTTCGCAGTGCCCTCAAGCCCCTTAAAATTTTCCTTACTTCGGATTCACTTCTCTGGACTCACATACTTCCTTCTTTTTTGATTCCCAGAAAGAAAATGGCAGAGAGCTCCTCCCGCGTTCCTCGGACCGACGAACCTTCTTTTCCTTCTCGACAACCACAAGAGGAGAAGACGAAATTCCATCGCCTCGAGGACTGCATCCTGAAGCTTGTGTGATAACCTCTTACTTCAAGATTGACAGACCCCCTTCGAGGTCGGGGCGATGTGAGCCCATGTCCCGATATATCATCTTTATCTTTGATACTGGGAAAGTAAAAGCGGACTGTCGGTGGAGTAGTTCGGCGCTGGTGAAGATCCCTTCCCGTGAGGAGGATATCACTACGCATGAAGCTGGCTCTCTCAGCCTATACACTTACCCCTTTACTCTTGGGCCGGTGGGACCCTCTTTTCCCCAAGTAGACCCCGTAATCTTGGATTTCTGTGAGCGATACCAGGTGACTCTTGGTCAGCTACATCCATCATTCTGGCGCGTTGTAGGTATCTTGTCAACATGGTTGAGGGAGTTCCTTTTAACCTTGACCATTTGATTAGAATGTATAGCCCTCGGCTTTATCGAGGCGGTCTGATCAAGCTCCAGCGTCGGGCCTCGAAGGCTTTTTTTGCATGTACTAACGAGGTCAGGGACAGAGGATGGATGAGTCATTTTGTCTGAATCAAGACTTCGGATTTGATTCCAACGGATAGGATGTCGTTTCCTGATAAGTGGAAGATGAAGCGTAAGTGTATACATTCTCTAGACGCCATTCTTTTTCTCGTGGCTTAATTATTAACATAATGTTTTTTGTCGTTGCTGCAGCCATTTCTACATATCTTGGCTCAGTCAAAATTCTCTCAGACTGGGTTCCCCAACTAGACTCGAACTGTCCTTACGCTAAGCGTGTGTGGCGCGATTTGTCAGTGGGCCGATGGGAGGCGAAAAATCACGGTAAGCTTATGGCAAGTGTTTTTGGTTGTAAGTGCGTTCCTTCGGGGGGGGGGATTGTTGATCAAATTTCCGTGCTTGACGACTTATGCTTTTACATTTGCACAGGTCTTGGGGAAATTATATGATGAGGGAGGCGTCGCCCGGAGAGGAGGGCATCCCGGAGTCTGTCAAAAGAGAGAAAAGAAAGAATAGTTCATTGACCGGACCTTCGAAATTGAAGAGAACCAAAGTGGATGAGTCTTTGGTGATATTGACTTCCGAGGCTTGTGGGAGTCCCCGAGTTGCTAGTGGGGAGAGGGCTGATTCCGAGGCGATGCGTGTGAGAGATGAGAACTCGGTCACCTCATGTTTTGCCAAGCCCGCCGCCGCCGAGCCAGAGGTGCTCGGGCCTATTTCTGATGCGGCAGTTATTCAATCCGGGGTCGAGGAGCCCGTTAGTGGCGACACAGGTAATGTTCCTGATCCAAGAACTTCCCAGGACTGCTCCCAAGTTGATACACACTTGGTTGCAAGGCCGGAGGTGTCCTGTCCTACCATTCATAAAGGGCAGGGTAAGGCCCCGGTTCCTTTATCCGGGATAATCGACATGGACGACTTCCCTCCGGAACCGACTTTCCCTATGAAACAATCATGGAAAGTCCAGCACGAAGAGTTCCCTGGCACGGGAATATCCAGCAGGGGTGCGTCTTCAAAGCCATATGCCGAGGTTGAAGGGAGCTCTGGATCTAGCGAGTTTCCCATTTTCAGTGAGCTCAATAGGCTTTGTAAACACGTATCTCCTAGCAAATCTTGCTATGAATTTTGGCTTTCATATATCTTATCTTGCCTCGTTCATCCGTTAGGCCAAGGTATTCTACGACCAGACCTTTGCTAGATTCCAAGCTAATTTAGCCTTTTACGAGAGTAAATGCGGGAAGATTACTTCTGAGATCAGCGAGCTCAGAGGCTACCTTGATGAGGAAGAAAGAGAACTCCACGATATTCGGACTCGTCTGAAGGTGGTGACCAGGGAGAGGGCTTTCCTTTTTGGTCAGGTATCGTAGCTCCTTCCTGTTTATGGACATCTGTCTTATTTTGGTCTCATGACTCACCTTGCATCGTCCCTTTGCAGTTTGAGAAAAATGAGGCTTTGTTGAGGGAGGAAATTCGATCCCTCGGCACTTAAATTATCGGACTCCAGGGGCATGTGAGTGAGATAACTGCCGAGAGGAGTAACCTTGAAGAAAAGGTGACCTTTCTTGAGCATCAACGTCACGATGCCAGGAAGGAGGGCGACGGATATAAAGATCGTCTTGCTGAGTCGGCCATTGCGTTATCTGCAGCTAGAGTTGAGATCAAGGCACTTGTTTCATCGTATAAAGAAGATGTTGTTGCGGCGAATGCTTATGCCAAGGAGGTGTCTAAAATGGTCGATTTACGGCTAGGCCGAGCTGTAGAGCATGCTCGCCTAAGATCCCAGAGGCAGGCCCTGGAGGATGTTTGCGTCGGGGGCATCGACCTGGATGCTGAGATTGGGAAAGTCAAGCTTTTGGAGGAAGAGGCCGTTGTTCTGGTTACTTTCGAGGATGGGCCGAGAGATGGCTCGGAGGATGGCGGTGACAAAGGCAAAGTCCCCGAAGGGGGGGGGGAAGTTATCGGAGACTCCGAGGCTGGAAACGAGATTGCCGAGGGCACGGTTCCCCAAGAAACCGTCTGAAGGCTTAGCACTGGTGGCGGAGCATGGTTATGTTCATTTCTTTCCTATGCAGGCTTAGGACATGGATCATGTGAATTGATTATCTGGCATATGTAATAAGTCTTTTTATGTCTTCCCTCATTTCTGCTTTTGCCCCTTTCCCCGAATTATAAAGTTGACCCAGTTTCCGCGAACAAGGAGTTTGACCCTTCGGGTTACGGATCTCGAGCCAAACTTTTGGTTAGCCCGTCATGGCCTTTTAACTGGCCCATGGGTTTTATGGTGTTGGACTGTGTGTTTGTTTGTAGCCTCTCATGTGAATTGCTCCGGGCATGATCCTTGGGCCATCGACTGAGCTCGTCGATCCTTAGATTTTGAGTTAGCTCTTAAGCTTTTTTACACTGGTTTTAAGGCGCTTACGTGACTTTTAATTAGTCATTCTAGGATCATCCACGAGCCGGATTATGGCTTTGAGGGAATCGACCATTTAGATTTTGGATTGGACCGTACGCCTTTCTACGTTGGCTTTGAGGCACTTATGGACTTTTAATTAACCATTCTCGGTTCAGTCCCCAAGACGGGTTACGGCTTCGAGGGAGTCGACCCCTTAGGTTTTTGGATTAGCCCGTAGGCCTTTTTGCGCTTTCTTTAAGGCACTTACGTGACTTTTAATTAACCATTCTGGGTTCAGTCCCCGAGCCGGGTTACGGCTTCGAGGGAATCGACCCTTTAGGTTTTTGGATTAGCCTCTAGGCCTTTCTGCGCTAGATTTAAGGCACTTACGCGACTTTAGCATTGTTACACTTCTTATTAAAAGATCTGTTTGAGATTCTTTTCGCGTTTATCTGACTCTTCGACGGCCCAGAAGGACCTCGATTGCGAGCTGTTATGATGAATGGGAAAAAACTCTTTTTTACGAGCCGACATGAAAATGTTTGAAACTCTTTTTTTGTGAGCCGACATGAAAATGTTCGAAACTCTTTTGGTGAGCCGACATGAAAATGTTCGAAACTCTTTTTCGTGAGCCGACATGAAAATGTTTGAAGCTCTTTCTTACACCAAAGGTAGCATGATTTTAATCGGTTTTTCAAAATAATTTCGAAGAATTTAATTAGTTTAAGGCGAGAGTCGAGCGTCCCCGAATCGCTTGTTATTTTTGGGTCGGCGCCCATCGACCGGAGTCGCCTTGTTCGATCGTAGCCCTTAGTCCCGGGTATCGTATCCTCGGCATCTATATTCGAGGGTATGCCTTTTTAGGGGTCTTATAAGTTCGAATATATAGCCTCGACTTTGAAGTCAGGACCGAGTCTTGTCATTTAGGTACGCCCGCTCGGGATCTTACGATCTTGATCATGCCCGTAGGACTTACATTTTTCAGCATATCTTGATCATGCCGGTAGGACTTACAATTTTTGGCGTATCTTGGTCATGCCCGTAGGACTTACAGTTTTTGGCGAATCTTGGTCATGCATGTAGGACTTATAATTTTTAAAAGTTATCGAGGTTACCCTCTTGGGATCTTACGACCCTTTTGATTCTTGGATTATTGTCAGTAATAATCATTTCTAGGGTTAGCAAAGTGTTCAACAAAAAATGCTTCTTTGATTATTTGATATGAGTGTACATGTTCCGGCCCTTCTATATGGGCACAGTTTATTTGACCGTTTGACCCGGCGTACAATTTCTCTGTCGCAATCCTCCTCGGCCTGCTCTGTTCAGAGGGCCATTTCCCCAGGGAGACGTCCCCCCAGTATTTGAGGTTGATCTGAGTTTAGCCTCGAATACTTAGCATATCTCTTTTCGGGTAGTGCCTTAGGTGTTGCCTCGTTAAAATCCTTGCTGGTAAAACCCCATTTTGGGGACAAAACCCGATCAAAGGAAACGAGTACAACGTACGCCACCGCATCTCAAGGGTTGTCCAGGATCTTTTTTGAGCTGGTGGATGTTTTGATGTCTCCGCTAGGTATCCCTGTGTTGGTGCTGGTGGGGCATGGGTGCGTTCAATTGAACCGCCGGCCCTGCATGACTTCTCCGAGGACACCCTGTGGCTTTCTCTAGTTCGGGCTCGACTCGGCCCTCGAGGATTTTTGGCTACGACCTTTGTTGCTTGAGTTCTCCCCAGTGTGCCAGGCTCTAGCGTTTTCCTTTGCGCTTCTCGGATCCCCTTTCGAATTTCGGATGCTGGTTCAGCGGTCGGATTCTATTGGCATGGAGGTGATAGGACATTTGGCAGGATCTTCCGAGTTTATGATCCTCGGACGGCCCTGCTTATAACTATCTGCTTTCTAGCATCTGCAGGATGGGTCTTGCGGACTGGTCCTTTATGGCGCTGAGGATCGTTTGGGATCTGCGCTTTTCAAAATAACTAGTCACAAAACAAGGTAGGTTCGGCTTCACCTGTTGTCGCTGGTGTCGGCCCGATAACGGACGTCTCCTATTTCACGAGTGGGTGCATTGTCGGGGCAATCCGACCTCTGAAGCGCCTCCTGTAGAATCGATTTACTGGTAAAGATCTTTGAGGGCGTCTTCTTTTCCTCCATCGTCAGAATATTTCCCTTGGGAGGTGATCATGGCGCCGAAACCGTGCTCGGGTTTCCCCAAGTTATCAACCTGTTCTTTAGTGGGCTTTGATCCTGTTTTCATAATCTCACATTTGGCTAAGTTGTTTGTCACTATCGCGGTCTCCGAAGATAGTCTGACCGTGCTGCCCAGCGACGACTGCTGCCCAGCGACGACCTCGGGGTTAAGCGGAACCCTAGGTCCTTTAGGCGAACAGGGCATGTGGGGTCATAGGTCGATAGCAGATCCGCCCAGATTCAAAGGTTCAGCGGTTCTCTCGGACCTGTGAGTTGACTATACCTTTCGAGCTCGATGGGCTTAAATGATCAGTTGACCCAATAATCTGGGTCTTAGTGATAGGAACCGAAATAAACATACTACTTAAGCGTGAATAAATGTAAAAAACATTGAATCTCGGGACTTGGCAGTCGCCACGGGAATTCTATCTCGCTCAAAGGGGTTTTATGTTGTTTAACTAGGCAAGGAATTGCGTACCTCGCTCTCAGACAGGCGTCTATCCAGTTGAAGTTTTCTTACCTGGTTTTGTCCAACTAGGGGAGGGGTTCTCATTCCTCGGGCGTGCCTCGCATTCCGGCCGTCGGCAAACTCTCGGAGGTATCCTTTGCTTATCAATCGAGTTGCTTCCTCCAAGATCTTTAGTCCTGTGGTCGTGCGCGCCGTGGAATCTGCACGACACATTAGGGTTTCTTAATGAAGGATCTGTCAGTATGAGTTTCAGCCATCTGGTGTCCCTGATTCTACTCATCGCTGCTACAACACCTGTAGTGTCCATTCCGAAGTCGTATTTGGGCGACGGGATACTTCCGCCGGCCCTGGATACCTGTCGGTTCTAGGCTTAATCACCGATCTTGGGGAATCCTGACCTCGGTTCGATCTTTTGTCGGCTTGGGGTGTGTTTCTCCTTACTGCGTCCTTCCGTATCTTGACATAAGGCCGATATCTTTCTCTGTGTGGCCTCGGCTCCCACTTCGGGAGCCTTGATTCTATCCTCTTCGCGAGTCCTTCGAGCGTCCTTATAATAGAGAGATCAGTCTCTAGCCCTTCATTGCCAGTCCTTTCCGGTAATCGCCGAATCCGAGGGACCGATCTTGATTCCCTCGCGCCCGAAATTCTCTGGCGGTTTAACAGCTGAGCGATGGCCGCTTGCTGCGTCTGCAGCATCTCGAAGATTATACTGAGGCTGGCTTATCCTTTACCTTGCGTTGAGGTCTCTTGTATCCTATATCGGTCCCCTCGATGCGTACTCCTATTGATGTGGGAGCTGGTATCTTCGTGTCGGGCGTTGCTCGAGCTTGTACCTTCGGGGTTCAGTTCGGGTCAGTCACTGCGATTTTGCAGCGCTGAATCAACATTCGCGATGGTTATGCCATTCTCCTCGAAGCTTTCAGAACCGCTATCTTCGTATGTGTTCGCTGGTCTTGCCATCTGACCTGAAAGCAAAAGGTTCTCGAGGCAAGAAAAAAGTGTGAAAGATAACTTGTGTTTTTCAATGAACCAGTACTAAAACGATCACTATTATTTTTAGCCCCACGGTGGGCGCCAAACTGTTTACCGTGAAAATGGTAATTATAATTAATTTTAGTTATGTCGTCCTAAAAATACGTGATTTATATTAATACCAGTTATTGAACTATTTTAGCTAAATGTGTTGGGATAGAATAGTGAGAAAATGATTAAAAAGCTAAAGGAAAGCAAACCAGAATGTCTTAAGTCGAAGGCTCGACGTCGTCCTCGGGGGTCCCTGGGATCGAGATTCGGGCCTAGATCGAATGGTCGATTGAGCTATAATAGGCTTATAGGCCTTGAGATACACTATTTGTGATCAATGATAAGTTATAAATGAAGAACAAGTAAAAGAAAGCACTAAATGCAAGCAAATGAGCTAATAAAGAGGAGTAGAGGATGTTTGATATTAAAGTACAGAATCTTCTTGTGTCTTGTATTCAATGTATTGTGTGCTTTAAAAAGTGACAAAGGTCCCCTTTATATAGTGGAGAGGATCATCATATAGTACATTAGCATTTATTGTGAAGATCTTGATTGATTCGGCTAATCAACGCCTAGGTACCGAATCGTACTTCGTTACAGAACTGTCCACCTCGATCTTTGTGTCGTTCCGCATGTTGATCCCGCACCCATATCTTTTTGGGTCGGAGGATATCGGTCTTCGACCCTGGGTCATACGAACGATCATAGGATACCCAATTTTAGCAGTATACAGAACTTGAGACTCAGAATCCTTTGGTCCTATAGGCATGATCTCTATATGATTCCAATATCAAACATGCAATGCTACATTTTAGGGAAACATACAGATTAAATCATTATAAATCCTATACTGATTCTAATTTTAGCAATATACAGACAATGGGTTTGCATATTACAAAAACCTATATGCATGATTTCTAGATTGTTCGCAAAAGGCAATGTAACGACTCAAGAACCATGAACTACCAACGCTGATTTAATAGACAAGTTTGTTAGGCAGTAACAGTATCCTAGAGGCATGATATCTAATAGTTGGAAAGTGACATTGATTTTATATAGTTTTATTCCTATAGTCATGCTATCTAGGTGAGAAATAAAAATTATATGGGCAGCTAATTGATTGTTAAACCTATAGGTATGAGCAGTACAATGATAATTGAGGCAACTGATAGATTAATCATTCTAAGTCCTATAGTCATTTTATCTGAGAAAACACAGTAGTGGTGACTGGTGCAACAGATATTTGAAATAGCATGCGTTGGCAAGTTAAGTGATGTGTGTGTGTGAGTGACACCTATAGGCAGGCTTTCTACTCATGAAGTCAAAACATGCGAAGCAAATAGCGAATAAATCACATATATCCTATAGGCATGCTTTCTACCCATTTATGTGAGAATTACAGTACCCTGCCCCTTTTTTACTAATTTCCCCATCTGCTTTTGTTCACAAATTATTACAGACCCAAAAATAATGAATACAATTGCGAATATTATATAAGGGTGGGTATTGGTCGGTTTGGTTCGGTTTTGTAGAATTTCGGTTCGGTTTTCGGTTTGTAATTTTAATAACCAAAACCAAACCATTACAACTTTGGTTCAATTCATTTTATTCATGTTCGGTTCGGTTTGATCGGTTTTGTTTTTGGTTGGAAGCATAGGCTTTTCATGCTACAACTTTATTTCACTGCAACCATTGTCTCTTTCCTGGGACAAAATTGTTCATATTTGGACAAGGCAGATATCAAACACTAGTTTTCCAAACAGGAAACATAGTCAGAGTTAGCAAAGTTTAACATAGACGTAGACACCATTTGTGAAGAACAACATGACATCTCAAAATAAGGCTGCGTTTGCAAAGAGATTGAAATAAGGTCTGATCAATAATCTCAGTTTCAAACCCTTTAATTTAAACGTCTTAACCTGAGGCGGATTGCGACACTGAGGAAGTTGTCCTGAAACTAAAAGTGTTTGCAAAAGTTGTCCAGCTTCAATAACAGACTTCAATAGTTTCCCTTTTTGGGGCAAAGTTTTCCCCTTTACAAGATTTTCAATAACCAATGTAGCCTCATCAACTTTTGGGACCAGGGATGAATTGTGTGATTGGTAATTGTATGTTTCAAAAAGGTTGTTTGATTCAGTTATGCTTGAATTTGCTTTTGTAGCCTTGAAAATAGGACTGTCAAATTCGGTTTTTCGGTTTATCTGAAAAACAAACAATTAAAACCGACCACCAAACCGAACACCAAACTTTTTAAAACTATAAACCGCAAACCAACCGAACAAACCGAAAAACCAAAACAGAATAAACCGAAATTTTTAGTTCGGCCGATTTTTTTGGTTCGGTCGGTATTATGCCCACCACTAATATTATGTGTTAAAAAGTCTACAGGTCCAATCTACATAGCAGGCCTAAAAGAATATAACCTAGTAACACCTGGGCCTTCAACAAGCTTCTCATTTCCCACGAACAGGGAACCCAGGACCTAGCATATTTCAGAGTGAGAAGGTATCAGTTATACACCCAGGGCCATACACAAACTCATACCAAGCTTGAAAGGAGAAAACATACATGATAACCAATTAACAATCCTAAATCCTATTAACACTGGTCATAATTCTTATAAGTTAAGGAAACAATATTGGTTAAACAAAAGGGCTTGAGCATATCAACTGGGTGGACACTTTGGGAAAGCAAGTTTGACATAGAAGAACTAACACCATATTGAACAATTATTCAACAAAGGGAAGTTTATAGCATACTGTGCATAGTTACACATTAAGAAGGCAGAAGAGACAAGTCTATAGAGTTGAAAGGACAAACAAACACATATACTAATTTATAAGAAATAACGTTTAGCACAAGACATTAACAAAAATGTCCGAAAAAGATTTTAAACAAGTGAGCCTTATTCGAAACAATCATAGTTAGAGGGATATACAATTTCACATGGAGATGATCATAAGCAACATAGTAACAAACTAATGGCATGGTTTACCATAAACCTTAATAGTTTCCTCACTCATGAGAACATACAGTACTTAAAAGGGAATGAGACAGACAAGCTGTAACGACCTGGTCGGTCGTTCTATGAGAATAGACCCGTTTTCCCCATTTATGCTTCATTTTGTGTTGTTTAACTCATTTATGTTGTGTTGGGTCGGTTGGCTCAGGTTCGGAGTGGTCGTGGTGAGAAATAAGGCGCTTTGTCTCTTAAGATAGATTAATAGTTGGAAAAGTCAACCGGAAGTTGACTTATAGGTAAATGATTTCGGAATATGGGTTTTATGGTTCGGATAGCTTCGTTAGGTGATTTGAGATTTAGGAGTGTATTGGAAATATTGTTCGGAGGTCCGGAGTAGAATTAGGCTTCAATTGGCGAAATTGGATTTTTGGCAATTTCCAGTCGGCAGTAGAAAATTAGATATAGGGGTTGAAATGGAATTCCAGAAGCTGGAACATGTTTGTAGTGTTATTTTGGATGTGTGTGCAAAATTTCCGGACATTCGAACGTGGTTTGGGTGGTTTCGGCATCGTTGGCGAAATTTGGAAGTTTCTAAGTTCTTTGGCTTGAATCCGAGGTTGATTTGCTGTTTTGGCGTTGTTTTGAGTGGTTTGAAGGTAAGTTTGAATAAGGGTATGGGATGTGTTGGCATGTTTGGTTGAAGTCCCGAGGGCCTCGAGTGTGTTTCGGGTGGTTAACGGACCAATTCTTGGATTTTAAAGTTGGCAGATTTTATGGTTTTTTGTTGCAGAGAATTTCTTCTTCGCGTTCGCGAGTTATGTTAATGGGAAGCCGGGTTGTGCTACGCGAACGCGAGGGGGAGGACGCGTTCCCAATGAAGAAAAAAACACCTGGGCAGAATGTTGAAGTCTCAAAACGAGGGTTTAAGTCCAAAATTTCAAAATCCATTAGAGAGCTCGGGAGAAAACGAATTTGGAGGGGATTTTCAGTAGAGTGACTGGGGTAAGTGTTATTCACTCATATTTGGTTTAATTTCATGATTAAGCCTTGAATTTCATCATTTAATTTGGAAAATTGGGGTGAAAGTTGGGGGGGAAACGAAGAAAATTTGAGAAATGCTTTTGGGGATTTGAATGGCCATTTGATGTCAGATTTCGATGAATTTGATACGAGTAGACTCGTGAGTGAATAAGGATTCTAGTTTCGTGATTTTTATCGAATTCTGAGACGTGGGCCCGGGGGCCGGGTTTGGCCAATTTCGGGGTTTTTGATTGAATTTGATAATTTTCGCGTGGGTTTTGTTCTATTAACATATATTGATGACATGGTACTGATTTTGGTTAGATTCGGAGCAACTGGAGGCCGAGTCAAGAGGCAAAGGCATTGCGAGTTAGGATTTTGGCCAATTCGAGGTAAGTAACGATTGTAAATTTAGACATGAGGGTATGAAACCCCAATATTATGTCTTATTTTGATAAATGAGGTGACGCACATACTAGGTGACAGGCGTGTGGGCGTGCACCGGTAGAGATTGTGACTTGGTCCGCCCCGTAGCGACTATTAAGCCGCGTATCTGATTTGAAATCATATGATATTCTGTATGTTAGAGATGGATATTATATATTGGGTTGTATGCCATGTTTGGGGCATTGTGCGGACCTATTGGACCCTCAGGGGGTATTTTACTACTATTCTCACACTGTTTGATAGAAAATATGATCTCAGTCATGATTTACACATGTTCACTGTTTATTCTTTTTTATCACTCTGTTTTAAATAATGAAAGATATTTTGGACTTAGTCCCCGTGATTTGTACTGAGTTACCCGAGTGGCCTGTGAGGATGATAACTGAGTGAGGCCGAGAGCCGGATTATGAGGATAGTGATTGATCGCGTTGCACGCCACAGCGTTATATACATATATATATATATATGGATCGGGTTGCACGCCGCAGGGAGATATATGTGGATCGGGCTGCACACCGCAGCGAGATATATTGGATCGGGTTACACGCCGCAGCGATATAGCAATTGGACTGTAGGAGCCCCTCCGGAGTCTATACAGCCCCAGTGAATGCAGTCGAATATTATGGATCGGGTTCCACGCCGAAGCGGTTATATATTTGGTACATGTTGAGTGAAAGTGCTGAGAGCGAGCATTGACTTATGAGGGTAGAGTCACGAGTGAATGAGAGGCTTGCTCGAGAGGCTTTATTTGCGAGTGACATTGTGCCCGAGGGGCTGATATTTTATGAAACTATTGTTTTCACTCTTCTTTACATTGAGCCTCTAATGAAAATGTTGAGCAAATGTTTTACACGAGATTTAAAATGGAAACTTGGAAATTTTTATAAAAATATTCGGAATGTAGATTCCTGACTTGATGTTTTTATTCTACTGCTACTTATTACATGGATTTACATGATTTTAAATGCTCGTCACTACACTCAAGTCTTTAGTTATAATTGTTACTTACCGAGTTGGTGTACTCACGTTACTCCTTATACCTTGTGTGCAGATCCAGGTACCGGGTCTGAGCGATAGCTGATTTACTCTCTCTTTGGAGCTTTGTTCGGAGATTTTGAGGTAGTTGTTCGGTGTCCGCAACATGCCCTTTCTCATTCCTGTTCTGTCATTTTATATATTTCCCAGACTTGCTTGTAGTAATGAAATGGTATTAGATTGTATCACTTCTTAGATGCTCATGACGGTTGACTCTAGGTGTTAGGGTCGTTTTTAGATATTTTGGCCATTTTTATTGTTTTGAAATGCTAAAAAGCGGAAATTATTATGATATATCGGATAATTTGTGTATTAAATGTAAATCCTTTATGTTAGTTACAGTAAATTGGCTAGCCTAGTATCACGATAGGCGCCATCACGGCCTGTGTAGATTTGGGGTCGTGACAAGTTGGTATCAGAGCCTAGGTTATATAGGACTCACCGGTCATGATCAAGTTTAGTAGAGTCTTGCGGATCAATACGGAGACGTCTGTACTTATCTTCGAGAGGCTACAGAACCCTTAGGAAAAAATCTCACATTCTTGAATTTTGTCATGTGAATCTATTGATTCTAGAAACTAAACTTCTGTTGTTTCATTCTCTCATAGATGGTGAGGAAACGCGCTACTGATCAGGGTGACCAGACACCAGTTGGGACCGCTAGATGTTGAGGCCGCGGTCGAGGCCGTGGTAGAGGGAGGGGTGCAACCCGCGCAGCAGTCGGGGCAGTACCTGTGGACCCTCCAATTATTCCAGATCAGGTCTCAGCTGCTCATGTACCAGTGGGACCGGCTCAGGCACCGTCGGTGCCTATTGTGATTCCGGGTCTTCAGGAGACCTTGGCCCAGATTCTGACCGTGTGCACCAGTCTAGCACAGGCAGTCATTGTTTCTACTACAGTCCCTACTTCTCAGGCCGGGGGAGGCACTCAGACTCCTGCTGCTCGTACACCTGAGCAGGCTATTCAGGGACTTCATACACCGAGGGCAGCTCCAGCCCAGCTAGTTGCACCAGATCAGGATTTTGTGATCCCAGTTATGGCCGACGATGAGCAGCGCAAGTTGAAGAGATTTGGTAGACTTCAGCCTCGGACTCTCAGTGGTGCTGAGGGCGAGGATGCCCAGGGCTTCTTAGACAAGTGTTAGAGGACTCTTCGCACAACAGGGATATTATAGACCAGTGGGGTCTTGTTCACTACCTTCTATTTCTCAGGAGCTACATTCTTGGTGGGAGTCTTATGAGAGGCGTAGGCATGTTGGTGCAACACCCTTTACTTGGCAGCAGTTTTCCACTCTCTTCTTAGAGAAGTATGTTCCACATACCCGTAGAGAGGAGCTGCGCAGACAGTTTGAGTAGCTGCGTCAGGATGAGTTGATTGTGATGCAGTATGAGATGAGGTTTTCAAAGCTAGCTGGTCATGCTACAGAGTTGGTCCCTATTGAGAGAGAGAGGATCAGGTGGTTCGTGGATGGCCTCACTTATCAGCTCCGTATTATTATGACCAGAGAGAGGGTATCAGGTGCTACTTTTGAGCAGGTTGTTGATATTTACAGGGATATTGAGTCAGTTCATCACCAGGAGAGTGAGGAGAGGGAGGCCAAGAGGCCTCGAGGATCTAGCAGTTTTAGCGGTACTCCCTCCAGAGGTCAGTTTCAGCATAGCAGAGGCCGCCCATTTAGGCCTCCTCAGCCAGTTCGCCCAGCTTACAGTGGTGCATTATCGGGGCATGGTCCCCGCAGCTCTCATCTGTGCGTTCTTCATTCAGTGCTCTTCTAGCCCAAAGTTCATCTCGAGCACCATCGGTTTAGAGTTCCTCTATGCATGGCTCTTCTAGTGGTTATTCTAGTGCTAGGAGTTCCCTTCAGTCCCCATCTCCCACACCAGGAAGTTGTTATGAGTGTGGGGAGTTTGGGCATATGAGGAGGCAGTGTCCTCGTCTTCTTGGGGGTCCATCTCAGCAGAGGAGTCAACCCTCGACTTCAGTTCTAATTACTTCACCACCCGCCCAGGCAACTAAGGGTGGGGGTCAGACAGCTAGAGGTCGCCCTAGAGGGGGAGGTCGATCAGATGGAGGGCAGGCCCGTTTCAATGCACTTCCAGCCAGACTAGATGTTATGGCCTCAGATATAATGATTACCGATATTGTCTTAGTCTGTCATCGAGATGCTTAGGTCTTATTTGATCCTGGTTCCACGTATTCCTATGTTTCATCATATTTTGCCCATTTTCTATATATGCCCCGTGAATCCGTAGTTACATTTGTTCATGTGTCGACTCCGGTGGGCGATACTATTATTGTGGACCGTGTGTACCGGTCATGTGTGATATCTATTAGGGGTCTGGAGACCCGAGTGGATCTGTTGTTGCTTAGCATGGTTGATTTTGATGTGATATTGGGCATGGATTGGCTATCTCCGTATCATGTTGTTCTAGATAGTCACGCTAAGATCGTGACCTTAGTTATGTCGGGATTTCCAAGAGCCGAGTGGAGAGGTTCTATTGAGCATATGCCTAGAAGGGTGATTTCATACCTAAAGGCCCACCGTATGGTAGAGAAAGGGTGTTTATCTTATTTGGCTTT
Source organism: Nicotiana undulata (assembly GCA_005239495.1). NCBI lineage: Eukaryota > Viridiplantae > Streptophyta > Magnoliopsida > Solanales > Solanaceae > Nicotiana > Nicotiana undulata. The sequence continues at coordinate 28,474 of ML291758.1, forward strand.
TGTGAGGAATGTCAGTGTTGTGACTCCCACTGTTGATTCTATTCCTATGGTCCGTGATTTTCCGGACGTGTTTCCTGCAGACCTGCCGGACATGCCGCCTGACAGAGATATTGATTTTGGTATTGATTTGGTGCCAGGCACTCAGCCTATTTCTATTCCACCGTATCGTATGGCACCAGCGGAGTTGAAAGAATTGAAAGAGCAGTTTTAGAAACTCCTAGATAAGGGGTTCATTCGGCCTAGTGTGTCATGTTGGGGTGCACCGGTGTTATTTATGAAGAAGAAATATGGTTCCATGAGAATGTGTATTGCCTACAGGCAGTTGAACAAGGTTACGGTCAAGAATAAGTATCCTTTGCCTCGTATTGATGATTTGTTTGACCAGCTTTAGGGAGCCAGGGTGTTCTCTAAGATTGACTTGAGATCCGGGTATCATCAGTTGAAGATCCGTGATTCAGATATTCCCAAGACTGCTTTCAAGACTTGTTATGGTCATTATGAGTTTTTGGTGATGTCCTTTGGGTTGACCAATGCCCCAACAACATTCATGCATCTGATTAACAGCGTGTTACAGCCATATTTGGACTCCTTTGTTATTGTGTTCATTGATGACATCCTGGTGTATTCTCGTATCCAGGAGGAGCACGTTTAGCATTTGAGAGTTGTATTGTAGAGATTGAGGGAGGAGAAGCTTTATGCAAAATTCTACAAGTGTGTGGTTTGTCTTGGTTCAGTAGCTTTCTTCAGACACGTGGTGTCCAATGAGGGTATTCAAGTTGATCCGAAAATGATAGAGGCGGTGCAGAGTTGTCCTAAACCGTCCTTAGCTATGGAGATTAGGAGTTTCCTTGGTTTGGCGGGATATTATCGTCGCTTTATGGAGGGATTTTCTTATATTGCTTCTCCCTTGACCAAATTAACCTAGAAGGGTGCTCCGTTCAGGTGGTCGGACGAGTATGAGGAGATCTTTCAGAAGCTCAAGGCTGGATTGACCTCGGCTCTAATGTTAGTATTGCCATCAGCTTCAAGTTTTTATACCATGTATTGTGATTCCTCAAGGATAGGCATTGGTTGTGTTTTGATGCAGGAGGGTAGGGTGATTGCCTATGCCTCGAGCCAGTTGAAGACTCATGAGAAGAATTATTCGGTGCATGATCTCGAGCTAGCAGCCACTGTTCACGCCTTGAAGATTTGGCTTCATTATTTGCATGGGGTGCATTTTAAGGTTTTTACTGGTCACCGTAGTCTGCAGCATCTGTTTAAGCAGAAAGATCAGAAGTTGCGTCAGAGAAGATGGTTGGAGCTTATCAAGAACTATGATATCACTATTCTATACCATCTAGGGAAGGCCAATGTGGTGGCCGATGCCTTGAATCGCAGAGCACAGAGTTTGGGGAGTCTAGCATATCTTCCAGTAGCATAGAGACCTTTAGCACTTGATGTTCAGTCCTTAGCGGGCCAGTTTGTGAGATTGGATTTATCAGAGTCCCGCCGAGTTTTGGCTTGTGTAGCCTCCGGGTCTTCTCTTTATGACTGGATCATAGAGCGCTAGTATGATGACCCACACTTGCTCGTTCTTCAGGATAGAGTCCGGCGAGGTGATGCCAAGGATGTAGTTATTGGTGATGAAGGTGTTATGAGGATGCAGGGTCTGATATGTGTGCCTAATGTAGATGGTCTTCGAGAGTCGATTCTTGAGGAGGCCCACAACTCACGGTATTCCATCCATCCGGGTGCCGTGAAGATATATCAAGATCTGAGACAACATTATTGGTGGAGGCGGATGAAAAAGGATATTGTTGGGTTCGTAGCTCGGCGTCTCAACTTCCAGCAGGTCAAGTATGAGCACCAGATACAAGGTGGATTGCATCAGAGATTGGATATTCTGGAGTGGAAGTGGGAGCGGATCACCATGGACTTTGTAGTTGGACTCCCACGGACTTCGAGGAAGTTCTATGCTATATGGGTTATTGTGGATCGGCTGACCAAGTCTGCGCACTTCATTCTTGTTGGTACTACTTATTCTTCGGAGCGGTTACCTGAGATTTATATCTGGGAGATTGTTCGGTTGCATGGTGTTCCGGTTTCCATCATTTCTGATAGAGGTACTCAGTTCACATCGCAATTTTGGAGGGCCGTGCAGCGAGAGTTGGGTACTCAGGTTGAGTTGAGCACAGATTTTCATCCTTAGATGGACGGGCTGTCCGAGCGCACTATTTAGATATTGGAGGACATGTTGCATGCTTGTGTTATTGATTGTGGGTGTTCATTGGACCCGTTTCTGCCACTCGCGGAGTTTGCATATAATAATAGGTATCAATCGAGTATTCAGATGGCTCCATATAAAGCTTTGTACGGGAGGAGGTGTAGATCTTCGGTCGGTTGGTTTGAGCCGTGTGAGGCTAGGCTCTTGGGTACAGATTTGGTACAGGATGCGTTAGATAAGGTGAAGTTGATTCAGGAGCGGTTTCGCATGGTGCAGTCCAAGCAGATTAGTTATGTGAACCGGAAGGTTCGGGATGTATCTTTCATGGTTGGGTCGTCATGTCAGACGGTTGAGGTCTAAGAATATAACTTCAGTTAAGGTGCAGTGGAGAGGGCATCCAGTAGAGGAGGCCACCTGGGAGACGAGCGGGAGATGCGGAGCAAATATCCTCACCTATTTGAGACTCCAGGTATGTTTCTAGACTCGTTAGAGGATCGAACATTTGTTTAAGAGAGGGATAATATAATGACCTGGACGGTCGTTCTGTCAGATTAGCCCTGTTTTCCCCATTTCTGCTTCATTTTGTGTTGTTTAACTCATTTATGTTGTGTTGGGTCGATTGGCTTGGGCCCGGAGTGGTCGTGGTGATAAATGAGACGCAGTCTCTTAAGATGGATTAATAATTAGAAAAGTCAACCGAAAGTTTACTTATAGGTAAATGATCTCGGAATGTGGTTTATATGGCTCAGATAGCTTCGTTAGGTGATTTGGGACTTAGAAGTGTATTCGGAATATTGTTTGGAGGTCCGGAGTAGAATTAGGCTTGAATTGGCAAAATTGGATTTTTGGCGATTTTTGGTTGGCAGTGGAAAATTAGCTATCGGGTCGGAATGGAATTCCAGAAGTTGTAACAGGTTCGTAGTGTCATTTTGTATATGTGTGCAAAACTTTAGGTCATTCGGACGTGGTTTGGGCAGTTTCGGCATCGTTGGCAAAATTTGGAAGTTTTTAAGTTCTTTGGCTTGAATCTGAGGTTGATTTGGTATTTTGGCGTTGTTTTGAGTGGTTTGAAGGATCGACTAAGTTTTAATGAGGGTATGGGATGTGTTGGCATGTTTGGTTGAGGTCCCGAGGGCCTCGGGTGTGTTTTGGGTGGTAAACGGACCGATTCTTGGATTTTAAAGTTGGCAGATTTCATGGTTTTTGGTTGTAGAGAATTTCTTCTTCGCGTTCGCGAGTGGGATGCCGCGTTCGCGAAGGGTCATTGGGGATCCGAGGATTTGTTCATCGCATTCGCGAAGGGATGTACACAAAAGCGAAGGTCTGAGTGGGGCATGCATCGCGTTCGCGCTCAAGGGCACGCGTTCGCAAAGAAGAGTAAGGTGGTTGGGGACCCCAGGGTTTTGGCCTACGTGTTCGCGTGGAGTAGTCCGCGTTCATGGTGAGTAAGTCTGGTAAGGCACCGTGTTCGCGAAGCGTTAAGTAAAAGGGGAGTCGGGTTGTGCTACACGAACGCGAGGGGGAGGTCGCATTCACGATGAAGAAAAAAACACCTAGGCAGAATGCTTAAGTCCCAAAACAAGGGTTTAAGTCCAAAATTTCAAAATCCATTAGAGAGCTCGGGAAAAGGAGAATTTGGAGGGGATTTTCAATATATTGATTGGGGTAAGTGTTCTTCACTCATATTTGGTTTAATTTCATGATTAAGTCTTGAATTTCATCATTTAATTTGGGAAATTGGGGTGAAAGTTGGCGGAAATGAAGAAAAATTGAGAAATTCTTTTGGGATTTTGAATGACCATTGATGTCGGATTTCGATGAATTTGATATGAGTATACTCGTGAGTGAATAGGGATTCTAGTTTCGTGATTTTTTTGAATTCCGAGACGTGGGCCCTGGGGCTGGGTTTGGCCAATTTCGAGATTTTTGATTGAATTTGAAAATTTTCGCGTAGGTTTTGTTCTATTAACATATATTGATGACATAGTACTGATTTTGGTTAGATTCGGAGCAATTGGAGGCCGAGTCAAGAGGCAAAGGCATTACGAGTTAGGATTTTGGCCGGTTCAAGGCAAGTAACGATTGTAAATCTAGACCTGCGGGTATGAAACCTCGGTATTTTGTCTTGTTTTGACAAAAGAGGTGACGCACATGCTATGACGGGCGTGTGGGCGTGCACCGGTAGGGATTGTGACTTGGTCCATCCCGTAGCGACTATTAAGCCGCGTATCTGATTTGAAGTCATATGATATTCTGTATTTTAGAGATTGATACTATAGTTTTGGTTGTATGCCATGTTTGGGGCCTTGTGCGGACCTATTGGAACCTCAAGGGGTATTTTACTACTATTTTCACACTGTTTGATAAAATTATGATCTCAGTCATGATTTACACTTGTTCATTGTTTATTCGTGTTTATCACTCTTTTTTAAATGATGAACGATATTTTGGGCAGAGTCCCCGTGATTTGTACAGAGTTGCCCGAGTGGCCTGTGAAGATGATGACTAGTGAGGCCGAGAGCCGGATTGTGAGGATAGTGATTGATCGGGATGCACGCCGCAGCGTTATATATATATATATATATATAACGCTGCGGCGTGCATCCCGATCAATCACTATCCTCACAATCCGGCTCTCGGCCTCACTAGTCATCATCTTCACAGGCCACTCGGGCAACTCTGTACAAATCACGGGGACTCTGCCCAAAATATCGTTCATCATTTAAAAAAGAGTGATAAACACGAATAAACAATGAACAAGTGTAAATCATGACTGAGATCATAATTTTATCAAACAGTGTGAAAATAGTAGTAAAATACCCCTTGAGGTTCCAATAGGTCCGCACAAGGCCCCAAACATGGCATACAACCAAAACTATAGTATCAATCTCTAAAATACAGAATATCATATGACTTCAAATCAGATACGCGGCTTAATAGTCGCTACGGGATGGACCAAGTCACAATCCCTACCGGTGCACGCCCACACGCCCGTNTGGTTATATATATGGTACCTGTTGAGTGAGAGTGCTGAGAGCGAGCATTGACTTATGAGGGTTGAGTCACGTGTGGCTGAGAGGCTTGCCGGAGAGTCTTTATTTGCGAGTGACACTGTGCCTGAGGGGCTGATATTTTTTGAAACTACTGTTTTCACTCTTCTTCACATTGAGCCTCTAATGAAAATGTTGAGCAAATGTTTTACCCGAGATTTTAAATGGAAACTTGGAATTTTTTATAAAAATATTCTGAATGTAGATTCCTGACGTGATGTATTTATTCTACTGCTGCTTATTACATGGATTTACATTATTTTAAATGTTCATCACTGCACTCAAGTCTTTAATTATTATTGTTACTTACTGAGTTGGCGTACTCACGTTATTCCCTGCACCTTGTGTGCAGATCCCGGTATCGGGTATGAGCAATAACTGATTTACTCTCTCTTTGGAGCTTTGTTCGGAGATTTTGAGGTAGTTGTTCGGCGTCCGCAACATGCCCTTTCTCCTTCCTATTCTGTCATTTTATCTATTTTCTAGACTTGCTTGTAGTAATGAAATAGTATTAGATTGTATCACTTCTTAGGTGCTCATGACAGTTGACTCCAGGTAATAGGGTTGTGTTTAGATATTTTGGCCATTTTTATTGTTTTGAAATGCTAAAAAGCAGAAATTATTATGAACAATCGGATAATTTGTGTATTAAATGGAAATCCTTTATGTTTTCACAGTAAATTGGCTAGCTTAGTATCACGAGAGGCACCATCGCGACCAGTGTAGATTTGGGGTCGTGATAGAGGCATAACCATTCGTACCAATTACCTAGGCGGCAGAGAAACTAACATAGAAATTTGCCCTAGAAGTCATTCTAAACCAAACATGCAACAGAACTTAAGTAGAAACATGCTTTAGCTAATTAATACAGTCTCATGGATCTATCATATTAGGCAAGAAGATCTCATCAAGGTCTAGAATACAAACTTAGAGATACAGGACAAGGTAGGGTACCCACATTAGTCTAGAGACACCTAGGAAGGCTAAAATCCATTCCAATAATGAAAGCATTTTACTTGTGCTGAAATCTACTGAATACAACTAATAAAGAGCATGGAATTGCAGGGAATTATAAAACAATATCATAGCAGTACAATATCAAGGATCTATGAATAATATGGAAACTGAATCATGCTTATAGAATTTAAATAACATTAACACATAGAAAAGAAAATAGTTAACATTGCAAGAGTTAAGGACACTAACCAGTAGCAAAGTTAAGCGAACAAAAGAATGAGGAGTTAGAATATTGGTAGCAAGAGAACCCCAGATCCCTGATGCTTCAGAGTTCACAAGAGCCTCAAGAAGGGCTCCGACCAGTGCTTGCACTGGAAGAGGTGGTTTTAACGATATTATGGACTTGACTTTCAGCCAGCCAAGGATTCAACGATTCCAAAAAATATTCAACTATCTCAAAAGAAGTGAATGACTGAGAGAAGAGTGTAGTGAGTGTACTAGTGGGGAAATTAGGTCTGTCTAGAGTGGAAATTAGGGAGGGGTTTATATAGTATTCAAATTGAGTGGACGAACACGGAAAATTATTAGTCAAACACAAGAAATGAAAGAATATATCACATGCAATCAAAATCAGTAAGGAAAAAGAAAATTCGCAAACCCTAGTTGGGTCCAACGGTCTTGAATCGAATAAATAATGCAAGAATCGTCCATTCTAGAGTGTATATAGATGAAATATTGTCCAGATCTTCACAAAATCAGAGTCAAACAGACCTGCTCTTGAAAGGTGGTTCTTGCAAAAAAAATAGGGCAAGAATTAAGTAACACTATAGACACGCATACAATAGTAAAGTATCACAAAATAGGTAAGTGAATCTTGGATTGATTCCATTTTTGGGTTGTAATTGGAGAGAAATCAAAAGGCGGCTACTAGGTTTTCTCAGAGACATACGGAATAGAGAGTGGTGGCTGGAGTGGATAAATGGGGTTAGGGTTGGGTGAGGAAATTTAAGGAAAGTGCGGGAATTATTATGGGTCGTGATCATTTGAGATCAACGGCCAAGATCGAAAAGGTAGTGGGCGGGGGTCATTTAAGCGGGTACCAATCGGGTTGAAGTTAAGGGGTCGTTTGGATTAGGCCGGGGATATTGGGCCACGGATTTGAGTAGCTTTGGTCCACTAATGTGGTCCAAATAATGCATAACTTAGGCTATCGTTTAAATACCAAAGTGTTTAAATAAAACAATTAATAATAAATAATAAAATATTTTCTTATACTCTAAAATAATTGAAAATAATAAATTGTAAATATAAAATATAAAAAAGGCTATTTTGGCACAAATAATGTAAATAAAATATAATTATGCATGAATATAGGCAATTATTGCAAAAATTACGTAAATAGCTAAAATTACAAACATAATTATATGAAACGATGTAAAATGTTTTAAATTATGTATGTGGTGTAAGATAACAAATTTGGATGATTAAGTCATCACAAATAATTTGAAGGAATAATTAGTAAATATTCAAGTAATTTAAATGCAAGAAAATTAATTTTAAAACTCTAAAAATTATGAAAAATGCTTGTAAAAATCTTGTAAACTAAATAATGATGCAAAATGACATTTGAAAATATATATATTATTTGGAAAAATGTGAGGGCAAAATTGGGTATCAACAGTTGTCCCTCTTTATCCGGGAATGATGAAAGAGTTGTCGGGTAAAGAAAATGATGACCAGTTTTGGCTGAATTGAATGGGAACGATGTGATTAGAAAATGTGGTCGAACCCTAGTTCCTAAGTTGCCTACATATTCATGGTGTTTCGGTAATTAGGTCGTGTGTAGTTCTGGATCCAACGTCGAACGAAACCGATGGAGTTATTATAAGAGGGTAGTGTTGCATGTAACGGGATAATATAGGGTGGATCTATGGATGCAAATTTTGGACGTTACGGGTATATGAGGAACACATTCGAGCGGTCATAGAAAAGGTAGTCAATTACTGATAGTCAGTTACGTTTGAGGTAGTTAATGGATGTGAACGTTGTGAACGGAAACTGGAGCAAAGATTGCTCCCGTTTGCAGAACGGTACCTCCCGAGTTACCTGCAAAAATTAAAACACAATGAATGCGAGAATATATAGGTTATTGCGAAAATGATGACCATTAAGGTTGTCTTTGGATGAGGCGGATGATGTCCTTAGACCATGACGTCCGGAGCCATGAAGCGTATGATAAGGGATTCGCAGGTCATGATATGGTTTCCTCCGACCATGAGGATGATGCCTCCGGACTATGACGCCTTTGAATAATGATGCGCAGTTTTGAGAGATCCTCAAGCCATGGAATGGTGTCTTCCGGCTATGAGGATGGTGCCTTCGAACCATGACGCCTTCAGACAAAATGGCGATGTTTCAGCCTATGAAATGTAGCGATATGATGCTTAGTTATATGCTAGGACGAGACAAGATAAGGCGTAGTCTTCTATGAGATGAGGGTAGTGCCTTGTCTCTAACAAGGAGAAGCTAGGATTAGCCTCAAGCGATAGTGAGGGCAGTGTTTTGCCCTATGCAGAGGAAGGCAATGCTTAGCCTTATGCAATTACGGAGGCAATGCTTAGCCTCATGCAAGAATGGAGACAATGCCTAGTCTCTTCCAAAGAAAGGTAGTGCTTAGCCTTATGAAATTACGGAGGTAGTGCTTAGCCTCACGCAAGAAATGGAGTCAATGCTTAGTCTTATGTGGAGAAAGGCAGTGCTTAGCCTCATGCAAGAAATGGAGACAATGCTTAGTCTCATGCAGAGAAAGGAAATGCTTAGCCTTATGCAACTACGGAGGCAATGCTTAGCCTCATGCAAGAAATGGAGACAATTATTAGTCTCATGCAGAGAAAGGAAATGCTTAGCCTTATGCAATTACGGAGGCAATGCTTAGCCTTATGCAATTACGGAGGCAATGCTTAGCCTCATGCAAGAAATGGATACAATGCTTAGTCTCATGCAGAGAAAGGCAGTGCTTAGCCTTATGCAATTACGCAGGCAATGCCTAGCCTTATGCAAGAAATGGAGACACTGCTTAGTCTCATGCAGAGAAAGGAAGTGCTTAGCCATATGCAATTACGAAGGAAATGCTTAGCATTATGCAAGAAATGGAGACAATTCTTAGTCTCGTGCAGAGAAAGGCAGTGTTTAGCCTTATGCAATTACGGAGGCAATGCTTCGCCTCACGTAAGAAATTGAGACAATGCTTAGTCTCAAGCATTATGCAACAAATGGAGACAATTCTTAGTCTCATGCAGAGAAAGGCAGTGCTTAGCCTTATTCAAGAAAAGCAATGATTAGTTGCGAGAGAGTAATGTATTTCTTAGCTTCATGTGTTTGTATTTAGCAACTTGTCGTCATGAAGGTATGTATTTGCGAATATTACTGTTGTGTCTATCGTAACCCCATTCAAAGGAAAATTGTGAGTTTTTGCGGGGGACGGTTGGTTCGTGCTCTTGATTCCCTACTTTGCCTTCATTCCTGTCTTGGGGTCCTACTTGAGTTACCTAGGTAACATTTGGCTTCCGTAGAAACAAAGTTTTCGAAAAGCATGTATGCACTTGATAAAATTATATGCAAAAGTGTAGTGGTTTGAAATATATAATAATTCATGAGATCAAATAATTTAGATGAACTGATGACTACGACACATTTAGAGACATTGCAACCTATTTGCTTTAGAATTTTGAGGGTCCTCCTCAAAATCTTCTCCAATTTAAATGCATACTCCTGACAATACATTCCTTGGTTGTTACACACGTGATTAAATCAGACAAACCGATATCCTGCTCCAGTTTCTGATCATGGGAAAATGAAGATTGTATTAGGATGTGACCAAACCCACAGGGTTGCCAACGTATCTCCTCTTAAACGGGAATCAGGTCAAGCGTAGTTCAGTTACATCAGATGGAATAATGCGAAATTTTTTTAAACATGGTATCTCTTGACTGCGTCTGAATTTGATAGGTTTCGGCCAAATCTCTCCATCCATTTCTGCAAGTATAAGTTCTCCTCCTTTTAGTATTCGATGAACCATGTAGGGACCTTGTCAGTTCGGTGAGAACTTCCCTTTGGCTTCATCCTAATGCGGGAAAATTCACTTTAGCACCAATTTCCCCGGTATGAGTTGCCTTAGCCTGACCCTTTTGTTGAAAGCTCTTGCCATTATGTTCTTGTAGAGTTGACCATGACATACTTCATTCGTTCTTTTCCCATCAATGAGAGCTATTTTTTCATAGCGACTTTGATCCGGTCTACATCGCTGAGCTCAGCTTCTTGTATGATTCTTAGAGAAAGGATTTCTACTTCGGCAGGAATAATAGCTTCAGTACCATAAAACAATAGGCAGGGAGTTACCCCAGTTGATATGCGAACTGCAGTACGATATCCAGGTAAAGCAAATGGCAGCTTCTCGTGCCATTGTTTGTAATTGTCCCACCATTTTCCTCAATATCTTCTTGATGTTCTTTTTGGCAGCTTCTACGGCTCAGTTCATTTGCGGTATGTATGCCGTGGAGTTCCTATGCTTGATCTTGAATGTTTCACACATGGCTTTCATCAAATCGCTGTTTAAATTGGCGGCATTGTCAGTAATGATTTACTCTGGGTACTCCGTATCGACAAACAATGTTATCCCAAACAAAATCTACCATAACTTCTTAGTTACCACTTTATAAGATGCAGCTTCAACCCATTTTGTGAAGTAGTCTATGGCCACCAAAATGAACCTATGCCCGTTGAAGCAGCGGGATCGATTTGGCCGATGAAATCCATACCCCAAGTGGAGAAAGTCCATGGTGAACTTGTTGGGTTGAGTTCATTGGGTGGTACTCGTATCATGTCAGCATGTATCTGGCATTGGTGACACTTGTGAACATACTTGATGCAGTCTATTTCCATAGTCATCCAGAAGTACCCTACTCTTAGTATCTTCTTGGCTAAGATGAAACCATTCATATGCGGTCCGCATGTTCCGGTATGTATTTCCTCGAGCAATCTGGTTGCTTCCTTGGCATTGTCACACCATAGTAATGCCAGGTCAGGAGTCCTTCTATACAGAATTCCTCCGCTTTTAATAAAATGGTTGGCTAACCTTCAAAGAGTGCACTTCTAGGTATGGGTAGAAATCTCTGGGTATTCTCCCTTTTCCAGGTACTTCTTCATGTTGTGGAACCATGGATTTCCATCAATCCCTTCTTCAACATGAGCACAATAAGCTGGTTGTTTATGAAACCCTATTGGTATAGGATCAATGAAATTCATGTGCGGGTGTTGTATCATGGAAGACAAAGTGGCTAACGCATCTGCAAACTCGTTCTGAATCCTTGGAACATGTTTGAATTCTATCTTTGTGAACCCCTTGATCAGCTCTTGTACATAGTGCAAATATGGCACTATTTTGGTGTTCTTCATAGCTAATTATCCTAGAACTTGATGCACCAAAAGATCGGAATCTCCAATTACCAGCAGCTCCTAAAAATTCGTGTCAATGGCCAACCTAAGCCCCAAAATACAAGCCTCATATTCTGCCATATTGTTGGTGCATGGAAACCTGAGTTTTGCGGATAACGAATAGTGTTGGCCGGCCTCTGATACTAAGACAGCTCTGATACCCACTCCTTTGAAGTTTGTTGCTCTGTCAAAGAACATTCTCCAACCATCATATGCCTTGCTGATATATTCTCCAACAAATGACACCTCCTCATTGGGAAAATAGGTTTTCAATGGTTCGTATTCTCCATTTACGGGATTTTCTATCATATAATCTGACAATGCTTGCCCTTTAACCACCTTCGGAGTTACATATACAATGTTGAATTCGCTCAACAATATTTTCCACTTTGCTAACTTGCCCGTACGCATGGGTTTCTGAAAGATGTACTTTAGCGGAACCATCCTTTATATGAGATATGTAGTGTATGCACAGTAAAAATGCCTCAACTTCTGACCTATCCACGTTAAAGCACCGCAGGTGTGTTCCAGCAAAGAATATCGGGCTTCATAAGGCGTGAATGTCTTGCACAAATAATAATTTGCCTGCTCCTTTCTTCTAGTTTTATCATGTTGTCCCAAAATACAACCGAAAGCTCCCTCCAATACGGACAAATAAAGAAGCAGAGGCCTTCCTGGTTCTGGTGGGACCAGAACAGGTGGTTTAGATAAATACTCCTTGATTTTATAGAAGGCTTTCTAGAATTCTTCGGTCCAGCTTGTTGCAACATCTTTCCTCAGCATCCTGAAGATTGGCTCGCATATCACAGTTGATTGTGCTATGAAGTGGCTGATGTAATTGAAATTCCCTAAAAATCTCATCACATCTTTCTTATTCTTCGTAGGTGGTAGGTCTTAGATAGCTTTGAACTTTGATGGGTCCAACTCAATTCCTCGGTGACTGATGATGAATCCTAACAATTTTCCAGTAGAGACTCCGAAGGTACATTTTGCAGGATTCAACTTCAAATTGTATTTTCGTAGCCGGTCAAAAAACTTCTTCAAGTCTGCTACGTGGATGTCATGGTTGCCATGGCTTTCATGTAGGTGGCCAGCGTTCTTCAGACTGACATCATTTTGTAGCAGTATATCCCCCATGGTGTAATTAAGGATGTCTTTTTGGCATCCTCTTCATCCATCCAGATCTGATGGTATCCTTCGAAGCAATCCACAAAGGATTGGAGCTCGTGCTTGGCACAGTTGACCATGCAAATATATCTTCATGTTTTTTAGGAATTTGATGTACTCTTCCTTCTCTGATGGTGATAGATGAATGCTTATACGTGTTTCCTTGCCTGTTTCGGAATCCCCTAAGTTAACGGTCTCAGTTTCCTCCAAAATGGACTTCGGTTTGTTTTCAAAGTTTTCAACTTCTCTGATGATTTCCTCATGTATTATATCATCTTCTAGATCCTCTGAATGATTATCCTCATGTCGCGTTGTCTCATAACAAGTCATGTTGGTAGCTTCATCGGGATAAGTAATAATAATGATGAAAAAGAAAATGTAAAGAATAATAATAAAGACGAAAAACGGTAATGCATTATAAAAAACTTAAAATGTCAACAAGTGCAACTCGATGACTCGAACAATTATTTCAAAAAACAAATATTGAAAAATGTCTCAAATGCTCAAAATCAATTTTTTAAAAGTAATTCATGCTAATTTGCAAGGCTATCCAGGAACTCGACGAGCCTGGGATGGTGCAGCAGTCTAGTTCTTGAGAACAACTCCTTTCTCCACGGTCTAAATGGTGAGGTCTTCCTCCTCCTGCTCAACTATTTCACTGCAGTCCATATCCTCTTCGTCTAGAAATAGCTTCCTCATACCCGCTAAAACTTTATCTTCCTCGGATCCCCACATCATGTCAGCTTGATAGAATGTCTGGTGCAGAGGTGGTACCGATTGTTCTAGTGGATAATAAGGACCACTCCATGGTGGTGACCAATCTTGGTACTCCTGCCATGTGTATTCATTTTCGAGTCCAAAAGTCATGCCATGACGTTGTGGTGTACAGGTTTGGTGATCCCTTGAAGATTTTTTCCGAGACCCTTACCGGGTTCATACGTTGTCCGTAGAAGTATGCTTTCTATCTTGTTGCTCCACCATCGGTTCTTTTCAATTGCATTGACTCGCTCAATGCGATGGTATGTTTCTCCACCCAACTTCTTTCTGTTTTCGATGACTGGAACAGTCTGATTGATGTATATGGGGTTACTTCTATCTCCATGAATGATCATTTCGTGATGATTCCACTCAAATTTCACAGCCTGGTGCAGGGTTAACGCCATTGCACCAGCAGTATGCCTAATGTCTTCAGAGTAGTCAGTGGGCATACATAAAGACTTGAACCCCAATCTATCAGGGCCATGTCGATGAACTTATCCTCAAATTGCACTGTGATGTGTAGTGCCCTATTGTGACTCAATCCTTCTGGTGGTAATTCATCTTAGTGAAAGGTGATTCTATGACTCTCCAATACCTGTCCGGCCGTGTTATCCATCTCCCCACTAGTAATGTTGGTGGGTACATAAGCTTCATTAAACACCTTCATCAAAGCATTCTTGTGTGTGTTGAGTTTTGCCGCAGTGACAAGTTGAATATCTGAGCGGGAGTTTTTTTCAAGTGGTCAACGACAGAGTAGTCTATTGCTTGCACCTTTCTCCAAAGATCATCATTGTCAGTCTCGACAATAGGCGGCTTAGTTGCAGCTTCCTTGCTTGTTCCCCCCAGGTTTTTAGGTGTATAAACACTGCCAGTTCTAGTTATACCTTGTGCTGCCCCTGTTTTCTCCATTTTTGCTTTTCTTTGTTTCATTGCTTACGCAACATAGTCCCATAGGATGGCATCATACTGGTAGGATGGTGTGGGAGCCACCATCAGGGTGAAGGGTGTAGATACCTCAACTTCAAACGTCGCCTGGGTTTGGACCACAACCGGCGTGAGGGTGACTGGAGATGTTTAGGAGCATCTCCCTCTAGAATAAGTATAATTTATCCCTTTGGGTCCCATTATTCATCTATATCTATCACATTCACTACCTCACCTCTATGATATGAGAGACGATTGTTACGAACATTTGGTGCAACTTCCTTTTCATGTATGACCTTAGTATCGATAAATGTCTGAATTTTATCTTTCAATGTGCGGCACTCATCAGTGGTATGAATCTTCATGCCTGAATGATCGGCACATGTCTTGTTGGGGTTCATCCACTAGGAAGAATTATCCATATCAATGACAGGAATGGGAGTGACGTAACCAGCAGCCTTCAGCCTCTCGTACACTTGGTCTATGGGTTCGGCAATTATGGTGTATTGTCTAGGTGGTCTTTGATCAAAATTTGGTCGTGGTTTTTGGTAGTTTTGGCAGGCGGGTGGTGGAGAGCGGTAATATGCAGGTTGAGTATTGTAGGCATGATAGGTGGTAGCAGGTTGTTGGTATATGGGGGGTGAGGGTTGGTATGTGGGTGGAGGTGTTTGGTATGTGAGAGGAGACTTAGGACCCTAGGCTACCATTACGGCACCTACTTATTTCTTTTTCAAAATACCTCCCGGCTGAAAAGCTTTGTTCGTGGCCTGCAACGCCTCGAAGTTGGTTACTATCCAACTCTTAATCCCTTATTCTATTCTTTCTCCTAGCTTGATGATATTGGAGAATTTGTGATTTTCAATAACCATTAACCTTTCATAATATTGCGGGTCTTTAGCTCTGACGAAGAACTTGTTTATTTGTTCTTATTTAAGTGTTGGCCTTACTTTCGTGGCTTCTAATCTCCAACGTGTAGCATACTCGCGGAAGGTTACTGTTGGCTTCTTCTTGAGGTTTTGAATGTAGAAAATGTCTGGTGTGTTTTCCGTGTTGAATCTGAATCTGTCCATGAAGTATGACACCATGCTTACCCAACTAACCCACTTCTTCGGGTCTTGACTGATGTACCAAGACAAAGAATCTCCTGTGAGGCTTCGCATGAATAGTTTCATGCAGATTTGTTCATTCTTGCCCACTTCTACAAGTTTGTCACAACATGTTCTCAGATGCAATTTCGGATCACCAGTCCCATCGAACATTTTGAACTTGGGAGGTTTGTAACCCTCCGGCAGTTCCACATCCGATGGAATACATAGGTCCTCATAGTTTAGACTTTAACGCCTTTATCGACTTCAACATTCTGAACTCTACCAGTGAGCTTCTTGAGTTCCTCCGCCATGTTCTTAATGAGAAATTCTTTTTCGATCAATTCGAGTATGTATAGGGCTTGATGCGGAGTATGAGGTAAAGTTTTCACATATATCAGATTACTTTTGTGGACTCCGAGAACTTGGGTATAAGGGTGGTCATTGGTGGAGTTTTGGGGATCAAGAATAAGTTGTGGTGCATTCTGGGGAGTGTGATAAGTAGTGGTTTCTGGGTATTGAGCTGGATGATAAGGGTGTTGTTGAGGAGCTGATACTAGTAGAGGATTAATATTCTGGGGAGGTGTGGGATACTGGTGTGGTGCAGGAGGATTTGGTGGTGGGTTTTGGTTTTGGGTCTTTTGTGGTGGTGTCTGGTTCTGGGTAGTCGGATTTTGCTGGTTAATGTCGGGGACCTTAGGAGTGAGGGAAAGGTTTACCAAGTTATGGACCTACTCAAGTTCTCCTTGTAGTTCCAATATTTTTTGTTCCAGATGTAAAACCAATTCATTCTGCATCGGAGTACTTCGACCATCCGAGGTTTCAACGTTTTCTGCCTAGGTAGCATTGTCTTTTCTGATACCACTCAAATCATCCATTTTCCCTTTTTCTTTTCCTTTGGGATCGTTTGGTTGAGGAAGAGGTGGAGGACCTCTAGATCTAGTGTGATATGCTGACGATGCCAGAATGCACGAACCAACCTTGGGGAATGGGAATAATCAAAATAAAAGAAAAACAAAACAAAAGGTATTCAAGTTAGTAAGGAATATTGAAAGAATGCTTGCGGTATTAAAACATGTTTTGTAAAGTCAAGCAATAATTCGTGTCCTAATTTAGGGGACCTCATTATTCTTGAGGTAGTCCTAAGCGACACATAGACTTGGAGAAAATCGATGCCAATAATTGCATCATTTCATTAATGCGAAAAATGAGCCAAACCTTTACCAAATTCAACAATAATAATAAAGGTATTAATGGCATTTAGCCTTATTACAATCAAAATCTAAAGCTAAGCCAGAAAGCAGTAAAGAATATCATTTCCTCGTCTATTTGGTCCCTGAAGGACCTTCCCCGTGCTTGGATCTTTTGACTCCATCAATCAGGTTCCCCAGATCGCGCATATCCAATAGTAAGTAAGCCTTTGCTAGATACCCTCCTTCACTGCCATCCGTGCTTTGACAATCTGAGAGTCTCTTCCTCATCTTCCCTTCAAGCTCCATCAATCCTTGTTCCAAGTATTCCAATCTCTCTGTTGACTTAGTGGAAATTTCCTTCCATTCTTTTATTGCTTCCATGTTCACTTTATGTTGTTCAAGATATTTGGCTTCAGACTCGAAAACCTTATTGTGTAGCCTTCTATACTTAAAATGTGCCCTGGAAGCGTCATCTATGATCCTGTATTTCAGATCGACTCCTGGTTTGACGTCTCCCGCTACATCGTTCACCAACCACGATGGATAGAAGTACACATGACCGGCATGATACCTGTTTGGCTCAATGGTTTCTCTTTCCACGATGATATTTTGGTTCCACATATGTTGTGCCTCGAACTTGAATATAATGACGTCCCCTTTGAAATCTGCCTTATACTAGACCATGTTGGAAACTCGGGGTATGACCTTTTTTCTTCTCACTTGTCTCATTATCCTTATAGAAGCATAAGGATAGATGCCTCGCAACCCGATCAATACCAAATGAGTATTCTCTCTTGTCCTGATGATGAACTCACTGCTAGGAAAGCATTCAAACATCCAATGTACTTGCTCGCACTACCACAAAATGGGCCTATGGCAACCGTTATTTTTGCAACGGTTCTCAAACTATTGCCATAGACCACATATAGCAACGGTTGCAACCGTTACAATAGAATTTAGGTGATATCAGCACACTACAATTGTAAAACCGTTGCAATTGTAACAGAACTAATGCCATAGATATTTTTATCGCAACAGTTTTGTAAACCGTTCCAATAGAGCTATTTATGGCAACGGTTTTATAGGAAAAATATCTATTGGAAGGGTTATTTACTTTCCCCCCTAAATTTCGCTAAACCGCAAAAATAACCCCTCTAATATTAATATTAGGTTAAAACTTTTATTTTGCCCAACCCCACTAACCTGTCGATGCATCCAAAGCATCAGATCTATACTTTCCCAAAATCTATTCTTTCACAAAATCCTCCTCTCACAAAATCATCTCCTCTTTTTCACTTCCGACATATATTCTCTGTTGGGTAGTATTGAATTGGCAGCCCAGGAAAAACAACTCATATCGGCACAGTACGATTTGACTTATTATGGTTTGTTCATCTTCCTCAACTAGGTTTACCCTAAGTATCTTCACTCCATCTGATATTATAGGTGGATAATTATCTAATTTCGGCCCTTGCTAATGTTAGAGATTACCCTGAACCATATTAGATAGCGTCGGGTTCGCTTCTCTAGATCCCATTGAGAAGGTCGATTTCCTTGGCATCGTGTTCGTTAGTTTCTCTCTCACTGGAGGTTGCATTATCGTCAGAGAACTTCCCATCTGATGAGTTTTATTCTGTTTTGATGACTCAATAAACGTTTATGTGAAGAATCAAGTAGAGGACCTAATGCACATACAGCATCACAAGTCATCTATGTCTTCAGAATTCCGGATCACTCTCACTGAATGAGGACAGATCAGATAAGGGACCTGATCCCTCATCGGACTCACAGGTTCAAGAACAAGTCAACTTGACAGCTGTAGAAAACTGTGACAGACAAGTGACTAGCTGTCACTGCTCACGCTATAGTGTAGCAGCATTGCAGGAGTCACTTCCTTGTGGTTGAGCCTTATATCCTTAAGACATTGGGCATCCTTCTTGGGACATGGGATGCAAGATAATATCTTGAAGCAAGAACAACAACTTACTCACTTGAGCATTTACAAAAAGAATATTCAAGCATTAAGTGCTCTCAAGCATTAAAGACTCAAGAGCTTCAAGAACAAGAAGACAACTCCACTAGAGGCTACAAAACGTACTCATCAAGTATTGGTAATGTCCTTAGTTGAGTTGTAATCTTATATTTTGTTTGTCATTGTATCCTACTAGCTTTTGTAGAAGCAACTAGTTAGGAATCCTTTTAACTCTTTACTTTCTCAATCTCTGTGTGGCTAAAGCTAGTCATGTGTCAAAGTCTTTGTAACTAGATAGTTTCAAAGTGGCTTGTAATAAGTATTACAAGTTAGTGTGTAGAAGTCTTTGTAAGGTTGCCTTTCAAAGTGGCTTGTAATAGTCTAGATTACAAGTTAGTGAAGTTGAATTCCTACAAGTGTAGGTCGTAGTTTTTGTCCCCTTGAGGGGGATTTTTCCACGTAAAAATCCTTTGTCTCCTTGCGCAGTTTTTGCTTATAACTCTGTGGAAACTAGTAGAGGACCTGGTACCTCTACTGTTTGGTGGACCCCTAAAACTATCACCATCTTTGTCATCCGTTGAACCAATTGGAGTTTCCCCAAAGATTTCCTCGGTATCATAGCAGAAGTTGATTGGGCTGTTTCGAGGCTGACGGCGAGGACTTCCCCAAACCAGGTGTTCTTTCAAATTCCTAAGTCCAACACCAGTATTTCGAGGCTGATGGCGACGGTAAGTTTTTGACGCCTTTTTTAATCTTTTCCTATTATCCTTGATTGTGTCAATCTATATTTCTTTTTTCATCTTTTTGTTGGTAAACATAAGGCATTTTGTTCAATTTTTCTAGGAAATGCTAAGTCGCCTACATCTTGTTGTCTGCAAATAGGAGTTATCGTTGTGCTTATTTAAGAGAAAATAGACAAAAGTACTGTCACAGAGATATTTTTTTGAATCTTTTTCCTATGGTCAAATTTTTGAAAAACTTTTACACTTTTTTTCCCTAATTCTAGTTCTATCTTAAGAATTGCAAGGTAAAGTTTAACTTTAAAGCCTATGAGAATGACGAGCGTCGAATGGAGAATAGGCAGGTAGATGTTCCGGAGTCTCACTTTAAGGATCTTCGTAAATATTGAAACTTCGATCCCCACAAGGTAATTACATCCATTCTTTCTGTGACCTATTCTCTGCTTGTTTCGTGTTACTTTATGTGAAGGATCGATTATAAAAAGGAAAACAGTAAGGTTTCACTTTCTTTCAATTGGCCTAAGAAAAGATTTTTCTGTTTGTAAATTACATTCTGATTGTATTTTCTTGTTCTGTTTGAGAGTGATTTCTAGTGAAAAGTTGGGTATCATTGACTATTGTTCAGAATGTTACATAGTTGTCCAGTTTAGCAGTATTTGACATGGTGTAGTATGTGGTTGCTTAGCTCCTTGGTGTCACAAAGAAATGTAGGCTTGTTGAGCTTAGTGACTAGATTGAGATCTTTCTTCTTACAATTGTTAATCAGCTTGCCAGGCCTAAGGATTGAATAAAGACACTCATGTTACAATATCCTCCCAAAACCAAAGCAGAACCTTAGAATGACAGCTTCTCTGTACATTAATGTTTGAGGGACCACACTGGTTTTACCCCTAAAATTTTAAAAATTAGGTACGAAATTTTAAGAGTTTAAATGGTGCGAACTTATACCAGTACAACATATTTCAAGAGCACATAATACAATTAGTTAAGAGTTTATCAGTCATTTATTTGTGGCTTTATCATAAAGCTTTATATGTATTATGAATGTTTCCTTGTGCTTATTTTATCTGTACTTGTAGAGTCATTTTCTTTATTTTTTTAAATATGAACTTGCTAACTTTACATGGAAGGATTCTTATACATATTTTCATGTATCGGATACTCTATCAAGTAAGGACATCTTTGTGGCTACAAGAAAAAGAAAATCTGACCGAGTACACAAAGGCTCATATGACAATACAATTAGTGATATTTTACGAAATTTATAATTTACTTAAACTCTCTTCTCCTCCTTCCTTGTGATGCTTCTTATACCAGTTCTACCTTTCTCTCTCTCGCAAAGTCAAATTAGTCTAGTAGTGTTTTTTACTTTGCCTATGGCACTTAGTTGGTGCATAATTCTGCGGTTGTCTTGATAGCATCATTACTATGATGCATATTCTTTTATGTTGCCTTGCAGGCTCTTTGTTGCGGTATAGTTCTTGGTTTATGGCCACTATTATTGAAAAATTTGCTGATAGGCCTCTATGGAATACTGAGATAAGTTTTGCTCATGGAGTTCATAGTGAAGGTTAAATTTGATGTTCATTTCACTCATTTATGTGGTAGAATAATTTATTTAGTTGCGCATAAAGTCAAATAAGTGATTTGCGTGAGGTTAAATTAGTTGAGTGGTTTTGTTGTTTGTCAATTATCTAGAGTCTAGAAAGCGAGAATTATTTCTCCAAAGACGAAACAATAAAGAGTATGGAACCAAAGTAAAGATGCTATTACCTATTTATATTTTTCCCTCATCAATAGTTGCAATTTAATTTCATTTTACATTAAAAAAAAAGTTACTTGAAATACAGAGAAGAGGAAGAAAATGAGGCAGCTGAAAATAATCCCTTAGGGTTGTTCATATTAATGCCACTACATGTAACAAATTTTGAGTTTGTACTGTTTATAATGCCTTTTTTTATTGTTTTCTTAGTTTTGAGAAAGGGATGGGCTTTGCTTTTCCAAATAAAAAAACCCCAATATGTATAGTCATTATCGATAATGCAGAATTGAAATAGCTCATATCTTAGTGTTAAAAGTGAGGATCCATTTTTATCTTTGAGAAGTGTAGTATATTTTCAGCCGCTCTTAAATATAATAGCCAACAAAAGGTATATGTTTTGTTTAGTGCACGTTTTTTTTTCATTAGTCATAGATTTTTTTGAATATGAATCATGTGAAGAGAATCTATTGTTGCTTCAGAATTGCTTCATAAAATATTTTGCAGATAATTTATAAAGCAATATTTGCTTTGGTATTGAGGATTCATATACTGTTCTTAACAAGTTTGATATTGAAGCTAGTTGCTGCTGCAGTTATCTACAGAATATTCAAACTTTCTTGCCTTTGTTTAAATCTTGAACACTCGAATTTCAGAGGCATTGAAGATTATATATAATGAAATAAAAAGTGAAAAGATTAGAGTTGATTCATGGCCTAGCTTGACTGACTTCTTTTGAATGTCATGTCCTTCTCTTTTTTACTTGGCACTTTGTGCTATGAGCATTCTTAGACCGGATTCTCTTGAGGGTAATGACTTTATTAATTTATCTTCTTTTGTAGGTGGAGTAGATAAAGAAATGAAAGATGAAGGAAGTGAAGATCTAGACCTTGAGATGAATTCTAAATCGCTATTGATCAATGTTCTAGGAATCTTTTGTTATCAACATTATTTGAAACTTGTTATTCTCTTGAAATGTATTAAACTTATGTACTTAGGGTAGAACATTTTTCTTTATTATTAGCTTGTTGGAAAATTTAGATTATTAATGGTTTCATTTTGTGTTTTATTTAAATTTTAGCCTATTACAATAGCCTACTAGAATCATTGCAATAGAACACAAATGACGTTCTATTAGACATGTAAATCATTGCAATAGGTTCTGTAAACTGTTCTAATAGTTCTATACACTGTTCCAATAGGCAGTTAAAACTGTTACAATAGCTTAAAGAAACCATTGTTATATTTATAAACAACCGTAACAATAGCTTACATAAGTGTTGCCTTAAGTAATATGGTAACGGTTATGAACCGTTCCATACACAATATAGTAACGGTTTAAAACCGTTCCGGTTGAAACGAATAATCGTTCCAACAGAGAAAGGAAAAACCGTTGCGATAGACGGCTCTATAGCAACAGTGACGGAAACCGTTGCAAGAACCTTTCTTATAGCTCTATTGGCACGCCGACTGATGGAACGGGTTCTAAACCGTTCCAATTATCTCTATTGCAACGGTTATACCATCTATTGGAACGGTTTTCCATGCGTTTCCATAGACCAATTTTTCAGTAGTGTTGTCTGTCAGATTGCTAAAGAAACGCACCCAACTTACAGCATTTCCAGGTTGTGCAAACCTGTCTAGGATAAGTGTCATTTTATTTGGATGATGGTAAGATATGTAGTCATTCAACGGTCGTTGCAGAAGCTCTTGACAATATTCTCCTTTTTGAAAGTGTTCCAATAGCCAAACGTATAGTAATAGACTACAGCCTTTGAAGTGTCCAAACCCTTGCTTGCATCGATCTAGAGCGCGGCACATTTCAGCTAAGGTGATAGGGATGATGGTATAAGTTTATCCTTTGATGCCTTCCATCAAAGTCCTAGCGACCATGGCTAAGCAAGTATGGTCCTTCCCCCTTTCATTGGAAATATCAACAACCCCAAGAAGCAGACGATGAACACATAAACCCCGCGGTGCGTCCAACCCAAGGAAGTAATGGCATGTTCATCATGATGAAGACGATATGACTTGTTATGCCCATACCATTCGTAAAGAAATTTAGAAGGCATGTATGACTTCTTTAAATAGAGCGGCTCGTCGTTTTTCTTGAAACCTAGCAACTTTAGAAAATCGCGAGGGTGTGCTTCTCTAGCACTAGTAATCCTAGACTATCCCATGGAAACTTAGTGAAACCTCCTATTTCTTCCAAGAGATGAGTCATTTATATGTTGCCAAATCGAAAGATGGCTCTTTTCTCATCCTAGAACATGATAGCGGCCTCAATCAATGACCTATTTAGCTAAATGTTTAGCAAGGATGGCGTGTTACCCAATACTCTTCTCACATGGTTCTTGTTGCAAGGTGCAAAGTCATTCCACCAGTCGAGTATCAAGGGTGGGATGTTTTGGACCATACCGAGTTTGGGGACTTCGTGCGTCATTTTTTGCAATCAAACAAAAGTTAGCCCCTTTCCCCCTCCATATTTGACTATTGACGCAATAACGATCAACACATTGGCTCATTCTCTCCAAGAAATTCACATAATATGATACTGCCCATTGGGATTGTGGATATCCCGTCGGACTTTGGACAAGGTTTATCTTAGTGGGTTGTTAAGTTAATAACGCTCCAACCCGTACTAGGTTTAGCATGATACATGTACATTTTAAGTCGGAGTAGGTTTTCTAGAATGGTCTAGACCGATACTCCCAAGTGGATAACTTGAGAGGGAAAGGCACAGGACCATCGATTGCAGTGTTGATCGACTAGTCTACCGCAAATAAACCTTTACGATTTTAAAAGGGTAATTTTGGAAGAGCGCGGACACTCATCAAACGCCACTATGTTGATAATTGGCATGAGTGGAGCTTGATGTGGAGAATGCTTTATGCAGAGATAATAACACGTTGCCAAGTAGATACATGATAAAATATGTGAAAACAGTAAATACCATATCAAAGCAAACGTAGAAATGAAAGACAAAAGGAAGAAGTTAGTTTAGTTCGCAGAATATATGCAAGAATGTAATAAAGCAAGTAAGAGAGTAGGCATGATATAGCAAATTTGACAAGATAAAAAGCAGTCATAGCAAGTAAAGGTGAATAGGGGGAGGGATGCGCATGTCATAGCAGATATAAGCAAATAAAGGTGAAAAAGGGAAGAGATGTGCACGTAACAAAGATAAGCGAAGTTCATTATGGTAAGAGCCTAAGTGTGATATCCTCAGCAGAGTCGCCATGCTATCGCGCCCCTTTATCTTGCGAAATCGGATTTCGACATGTGACAACTCTTTTAAATGGATGTTAAAAGAGAAGAGTCACCACCTAACGGTTTTAAGGTCTGTTAGGGCACTGATAAGTAGGGATTTTGACTGGTTATTTGCTCTCTTTTACTTGTGTTTTAGCTCGAAAATGCTTAAAGGTATCTCGAGAACTAATGAAATGAGCTTTCTTGCAGGAATATTGGGAAACGAGCCAAAACAAGTTAAAATCAACTCAAAAAGGAGTCAAAGTTGGACAAGGACAAAAACAGGGAAAAAGTGCTTATAGTGCGGACCGCACAATGAAGGATCCCTATCAAAGTAGCTTCAGAGTATGCGGACCGCATAATAGTGGTGCGGCCGCAGAAAAGAGATTCAGAGAGTTGGGATTTTGAGAAATTGAAGACATGCGGACCGCACCATTATTGTGCGGCCGCAAGAGCAGAAGTGTGGCCGCAATCATTAATATGTAGACCGCATAAGAAGAGATTCATAGAATTCCAAGTGAAGATATGCGATCCGCATGATTTTTGTGCGGCCGCAGAAGCCAAGGGTGTGGCCGACTCACTTTTGTGCGGTCCGCAGACTAAAGTCCAGATCCCAACTCAAGTCAAGTGTGCGACTGCACTCAGAAATGTGCGGTCCGCACAACCAGATGAAGTGCGGCCGCATCCCATTTCCATGCAACCGAAGGCTCAGTTGGCCAGTTAAGCTCACTGTGCGGACCGCGCTCAAAGTTATGTGGCCGCATAACCTCCGCAGGGGCATTTTTGTTAGATATTATCATTTTAGTATAAATAGGACTTTTGTCATTTTTTAGGTTAAGTTTTGTTTGTAAGAGCACCTGAGCCATTTTTCATTACTGGTTTAAGTAATTTTGTACTAGATTTGTTTCCGAACATTAGGTTTTCACCCCATAATTAATTATTATGGATTCTATCTCTAGTTCTTTAATTTCTGCATTTCTCATGAGTAGCTAAATTTCTAGCTAGGGTTGTGACCCAACCCTAGTGTGGGTATTTGATGAGTGCTTAATTTAGGGCATGTTTGTGATTGGGTTAGTGATATTTAGCCTAGTTCTTGCTTGAACTCAAGAATTAATGGTTGCAAACATTGATTCATGCCTAATTGACTTAGTCTCTACTTGAGAAAGAGAGACTAAGTCTAGAAAAACATGGCTAACAAGAAATTGAGGTGAACTCAAGAAATTGATAGCCCCAATTAAAGGGTTGAATCTAAAGATAGTAAGACCCAACTTGAGCTATTATCACTTGTATTGTGCAATCCCATTTGGATTTGAGAAAGACAAATTGGGAAAAATCACTCAAACTGCCGAGAGGTATAGAGTGATTACCCGAGTGTGATTGCTAAATTAAGATCCCGACCAATCAAACTTTCCCTAGAGTTTACAACCCATTAGGTAGCCACCTAGGTGGAAGTAACGACCCTAGATCCTTTTATCATTTGAAAAACAATTCAAAACCAAAAATATTGTTCCTTAGTTTTATACTTGCAAACTATAGTACAAAGTATAAGTAGAACAAAAATCAATATTGTGGAAGTGTAATTTGTGCCAAAACATACATTCACACTAAATATATACCTAATCCCTATTCTAACTCCATGTGGATTCGATCCCAACCTTTTTTGGGTTTATTATTGCATCGATTGCCTCACTACTTAATTGTGGTGTGGGTTTGGCCAAGATCAATTTTTGGCTTCGTTGCCGGGGAAACTTGGCTAACAAGAAATTTGGGTGAACTCAAGAAATTGATAGCCCTAATTAAAGGGTTGAATCTAGAGATAGTAAGACTCGACTTATGCTATTATCACTTGTATTGTGAAATACCATTTTGGATTTGAGAAAGCCAAATTAGGCAAAATCACTCAAACTACCGAGAGGTATAGAGTGAGTACCCGGGTGTGATTGCTATAGTACGATCCCGACAAATCAAACTTGCCCTAGAGTTTACAACCGTTAGGTAGCCACCTGGGTGGAAGTCACGACCTTATATCCTTTTATCATTTGAAAAACAACTCAGAACCAAAAATATTATCCCTTAGTTTTATACTTGCAAACTATAGTACAAAGTAGAAGTCGAACAACAATCAATATTGTGGAAGTGTAATTTGGGCCAAAACATACATTCACGCTAAATATATACCTAATCCCTATTCTAACTCCATGTGGATTCGATCCCGACCTTCATTGGGTTTATTATTGCATCGACCGCCTCACTACTTAATTGTGGTGTGGGTTTGGCCGTTGTCGGGGAGTTAAACGAATTTAGCTTTATATTTAGGTTTTGTGTGCTTTGTCTTTCTTTCCTTCCGAGTCACTAATTTTGTTTGTGAATTGCTTTTAGGTACGAAATGGCTCTTAACAACTAGCCCCTCGGGAATTTTCCATTGGGGGAGGAGGTGGACAATGATCAAGGAGACGAGATTCATCTCGAACCTCAAGTAAACAGGCGAGGCCAACCGCCTCATGATAATGTCTGCGCCCCTCCCCCACCTCCACTAAGAGCAACGCATTGGGTGATGCCGAACGAGGGTTATGCAAGTGTTATAGTCTCGCCCAGGATTAGGGCGGGCAACTTCCAAATAACCAACGTGATGTTTACACTACTTGAGCAACTAGGTTTCTTCACCGGGGCTCCACACCAAAATGCCTACAAGCATCTCAAGGGGTTCGTCGATACTTGTTGGGGGAGCAAGCAAACAAATGTTTTCGAGGATGCACTGCGTTTGAGGCTATTTCCCTTTTCTCTATGGGGAAAGGCTTTGGACTGGTTAGAGAGATTACCCAATCATTCCATCCACACTTGGGATAAGTTGGCCAAAATGTTCATTGCCAAATTCTTCTCTCTGGGGAACATGGATACACTGAGGGATGAAATTCTAGCGTTCAAGCAAGAGCCCAATGAGCCAATGCACGAGATTTTTCTAAGATATCGTTCCATGGTCAAAGAATGCCCAAAAAATGATATTACCGAGGCCATGATTCAACAGACCTTCTACAGGGAGATCAACACAACAAATCAGTGTGTGGTAAATCAACTCGTCGGGGATAACTTCATGAACATGCCTTATTCTGAAGCTTGTGAAATTTTGGATGAGATGGCGGATACCGCGTCGGCATGGAAAAGTAGGGCCCATGTTCCTCAAGGTGACCCAAATGTCATTCAATTAAATAAGGAGCTACATGATCATTGGCAAGCTATTGCGGAGTTGACAACCACGATGAACTAAGTAGCCAAGGCTCAGCTACAACAGGTTCAAGGGCTGAAACAAGTGAATGCTATGGAAGGGGTGAGTATGATAATGAACAAGAGACGGCAAAGGGGTCTACAAGTACAAAACCGTACGGAACAATTTGAGCAAGATGATAGTGGGTATAATCAAGGTGATTCTTATGATGAGCAAGAAGAAGAGATGCAATATGTCAAAAATTATCAGGGTCAAAGAAACAATGCTCCAAGTCAACAACAATGGAGATCACAAGGAAACCAAGGGAATTGTAACAACCAAGGCCACCAAGGGAATTGGACTGGGGGCAACAAAAACAACCAAGGCAATTGGGGAAATAACAACAACCAAGGCAATTGGGAAAATAACAACAACCAAGGCAATTTGGAAAATTACAATAATCAAGGCAATTGCAGTAATCAAGGTAACCAAGGCAATTGGGGAGGAAATAATCAAGATAATTGGGGTGGCAATAATCAAAGTAATTGGGGAGGCAACAATCAAAGCAATTGGGGAGGCAATAACAATCAAGGGGGATAGAACAATAACAATCAAGGGAATCGGGGGTCGGGTTTTCAAAGGCCCCCGATGTATCAACAACCAAGCAACCCGCCTTCATATCCGTCATAGGGCCCTAGTTCTTCCAATAGTGAAATGGGCCGGATTGAAAATATGTTTAAGCAAATGATGGGGGAAACTGCCGACTCTGATTCCCAATTAGCCTCCCACAACATGTCCATCCGCAATTTGGAGGTTCAACTTGGCCAAATTTCTCAAGATTTAAATACTCACCTTAAGAGGGCACTATCTAGTGATACGGTGGTGAACCCGAAGGGTGGGAACAATACGGGGCATGCAATGATCGTAACAACAAGAAGCAGGAGAGGTGGAGTTGCAAGTACCTCAAACCAAAGAAAAAATATGGATGATGATGTGTTGTTTCAATAAGATGAAATGCCAAGCAATGATGTTCAAGATAATGAAGAGGTGAGGATTGACATTGATGAAAGTGTGGATGAGACATAAGAATATGTGAACCCGTCTAGGGAGCACGTGATAGACATACCGGATCCGGTAGTGCAAAAGGCCAAGGCACCCATTCCAAGGCCTCCTCCTCCATATCCTCAAAGACTTGCAAAGCAAACAATGAGAATCAATTCAAGAAATTTATTGATATAATGAAGAGTTTGTCCATAAATGTGCCATTTGTTGAAGCCTTAGAACAAATGTCGGGATATGCCAAGTTCATGAAGGATTTAGTAACAAAGAAGAGATCGATGAACTGTGAAACAACAAAATGACTCATCAAGTGAGTGTTATTGTGCACTCCATGGCTCCAATCTCGTGCACCATTAGGAGTGCCGATTTTTCCAAAGCTTTATGTGATTTGGGGGGGAAGCATTAACTTGATGCCCTACTCTATGTTCAAAAATTTGGGGATTGCGCAACCAAGACCCACATTGATGAGGCTACAAATGGAAGATTGGACCATGAAAAGTCCATTGAGGATAATTGATGATATGTTAGTTTGGGTCGACAAGTTCCTCTTTCCCACAGATTTTGTGTTCCTTGATTGTGAGGTTGACTACGAGGTGCCTATTATCTTGAGGAGACCTTTCCTTGCTACGGGGAAGGCCCTAGTTGATGTGGAAGCTGGTGAGCTCACCTTCCAGGTGGGCGATGAAAACGTGGTGTTCCATGTATGCAAATCAATGAAGCAGCCAAAAAGCAATGAAGTGTGTTCGTTCGTGGATCTAGTGACCGAAGTAATTGTTGATGACACAAGTGTTGTGATGAATGTTGAGGACGCCTTGGAAGCTGTGTTGTTAAACCATGATGAGGATGAGAAGGAAGGCTTTATGGAGTGTGTCAATGCTTTGCAAGGAATTGAGTCATATACTTATGAGCCCAGGAAATTATCCTTGGATCTTGAGAACAGGAAGACTCTTATAACAAAGCCCTCAATCGAGGAGCCTCTTACCCTGGAGTTAAAGCCTTTGCCTTCATACCTCAGGTATGAGTTTCTTTTCCCTTGTTCCACTATACCTGTTATTCTTTCCTCGTGCTTAACTAACATGCAGGTAGATTTTACCTTGGAGAGTGTGCATGGATTATAGGAAGCTCAACAAATTTACTCGGAAAGACCATTTTCCGCTTCCATTTCTTGATGAAATGTTAGATAGGTTGGTTGGGCGTTCTTTTTATTGCTTCCTTGATGGATACTCTGGATATAATCAGATTCTTATTGCTCCTGAAGACCAAGAGAAGACCACTTTCACTTGTCCCTATGGCACTTTCGCATTCTCGCAGATGCCATTTGGGTTATGCAATGCACCAACGACTTTTCAACGGTGTATGATGGCCATCTTCACCGATATGGTGGAGGACTTTTCTGAGGTTTTCATGGACGATTTTTTTGTGGTGGGGAATTCTTTTGAAGAATGCTTGGATAACTTGGACAAGGTATTGTCACGATGTGAGGAAACTAACTTGGTTTTGAATTGGGAGAAGTGTCACTTCATGGTCGAGGAAGGCATTGTCCTCGGCCACAAGATTTCAAAGAATGGTATTGAGGTTGATAAAGCCATAATTAAAGTGATATCCAAACTCCCGCCCCCTACTTTCGTAAAGGGAGTGAGGAGCTTTCTAGGTCATGTCGGGTTCTACCGCCGATTCATCAAGGACTTTTCTATGGTGGTAAACCCCTTGTGCAAACTTTTGGAGAAGGATGATGAGTTCTATTTCAATGAATATTGTATGAAGGCATTTGAATTACTCAATTATAAGTTTACTACTACTCCTATTATCACCGCATCAAATTGGAGCTTACCTTTTGAGCTCATGTGTGATGCGAGCGATGTGGCGGTTGGAGCGGTATTGGGGCAACGAATTAACAAGATATTCCATCCAATATACTATGCTAGTAAGACCATGAACGAGGCCCAAGTAAACTATACAGTTGCCGAGAAAGAACTCTGGTTGTTGTATTTGCTATGGAGAAGTTTTGCCCGTACTTGATGGGTACAAAGGTGATTGTTCACACTGACCATGCGGCGCTTCGATATTTGATGAGAAAGAAATATTGTAAGGCAAGATTGATGCGGTGGGTACTTCTTTTACAAGATTTTGATCTTGATATCCAAGACCACAAAGGGAGTGAAAACCAAGTGGCGGACCACTTATCCCGATTGGAGGAGGAGGGGAGGCCACATGATGGCCTTGAGATCAATGATTCATTTCCTGACGATCAACTCCTATCCATTTCTATGACCGGGATGCCATGGTTTGCCGATGTGGCCAATTATCTTGTGAGTGGAATTTTACCGAATGAGTTCTCTTCAAACCAAAGCAAGAAACTCAAACGGGACTGCCTAGACTACTATTGGGATGAGCCCTATCTCCTCAGAATTTGTACTAATGGCGTGATCTAAAACTGTGTACTAGAAGAAGAACACTTGGGAATTCTTGCAGCTTGCCACTCCTCGCCATATGGTGGTCATCATGGTGGAGCGAGAACGGCTACAAAGGTTTTAATCTGTGGATTCTATTGGCCTACTCCATACAAGGACGCTAGTGATCTCATCAAGCATTGTGATGAATGTCAAAGGGCCGGTGGGAATTCCAAGAAAAATGAGATGCCCCTCACCACCATCTTGGAGATTGATATTTTTTATGTGTGGGCATTGATTTTATGGGTCTGTTCGTGAGCTCATATGGGAACACCTATATATTGGTATATGTGGATTACGTGTCGAACTGGGTTGAAGCCGTGGCTTTTCCCAACAATGAAGCTCGGAGTGTGGTAGCATTCTTGATGAAGAACATATTCACAAGGTTTGGTACTCCAAGGGCCATTATTAGTGATGGGGGATCTCACTTTTGCAACAAAGCTGTTGATACTTTACTCTCTATGTATGGTGTCACTCACAAAGTATCGACCCCTTATCATCCTCAAGAAAGTGGACAAGATGAAGTCTCCAACCGGGAGATCAAGAGTATTTTGTCAAAGACTGTGAATGCCAATCGGACAGATTGGTCAAAGAAACTTGATGATGATCTTTGGGCTTATAGGACAGCTTACAAAACACCAATTGGTATGTCTCTGTATCGATTAGTGTTTGGGAAAGCTTGTCACCTTCATGTGAAACTTGAGCATAAGGCTATGTGGGCATTGGAGAAGCTTAATCTTGAGTGGGATGTAGCTGCCAACTTAAAGGTGGAGCAATTGAATGAGCTTGATGAGTTCCAGTTCCACACATATTCAAGTTCGTCCTTGTATAAGGACAAGATGAAGTACCTCCATGACAAGTATATCCGGAACAAAGAATTCAAAGAAAGCAATCTTGTGCTATTATTCAATTCTCGGTTGCAGATGCTTCCGGGAAAGTTGAAATCTAAGTGGAGTGACCCATTTGAAGTTGTGCATATGACACCCTTTGGTTCTCTAGATCTGAAAAATAAGAACAATGAGGTGTTTCGAGTCAATGGGCACTGAGTGAAACATTATCTTGGAAAGGTTGATGATGGCCACGTTGTGGCGTTGCTTCATTTCAAATGATTGGTAACATGTGTCGTGTCGCGATGTTAAATCAGGCACTTCTTGGGAGGCAACCCATGTGTTTTTCTTTTTCTAGAATTTTCTTCATTAGATAGGTAGGCTCTGTTTTGTGCTAACCAGTTTTGAAGTAAAAACAGGAATGGGGGTGCATTGCAGGTATTGTGATAGAATAATTGGCTAAGTAACACAAAAGTGCGGACTGCACCAGAATTCTGGGGACCACATAATCACTCTGCGGCCGCACAATTCGGTGTGCGGTCGCACAAATGGAAGGCCAAAAATGCATGCTCTCTGAAGTTGAACCTGTCAAATTTTGTTAACAAATTGCGGCCGTACACAAAATTGTGCGGTCCGCACAAATTCTACGGCCGCACTCACTTTTATGCGGATTGCAGCAATTCTTCAAAGGAAAAGGTAAAGAGTGCGGACTGCACTAAAAATTGTGCGGTCGCACTCAGGTAAGTTATGCACCGACTAGGTCAACCTATAAATAGGACCTCCATGCACTATTCACACTTTTCCCTCTCTGAGCTTTGAAACCCTAAGTAAGAACAGTGAATATCCTATTCAATCTCACACGTCAAGCATTCTATCTGTGTAGTTTCTCACTTGCATCTCTCATTATTGGTATGTTCATTACATCTTTAGAATTTTAAATCGTTTTCTTAAGTTTGTTCTTTTTTCCTAGGGTTAGTTTCATGCCTAAAAAAATTATCAATAGATAGTCATTTTTGTTTCTTAGAAGCATGTGGGTAGTGCCTAAACTGTTATTGGGGGCCTGTGTAAATATCTAATCATGTTTAATTGCTCACATCTTGCCTTATTGGTTAAAAACGTTGCATGAAGTGAAAGTCAGTACCCATAATTTTGAAATTGTGCGACTGCACACATTTTTGTGCGGTCCGCACAAGTAAGAGTCATGGTAATAAATGTTGTTTGAATTGTGCGGACCGCACCCATAATTATGTGGTCCGCAGTGAAATTATGATGTCCGTAGCAAAATTGTGCGGTACGCACTGCTGAATGTTCTGAAACCCAGTAGTCTGAACCTGGGGTTGTGCGGCCGCACTCACCTCTGTGCGGTCCGCACTTGTGGTTGTGCGGCCGCAGTGAAATTGTGCGGTCCACACTGCTGAATAATCAGAGAACCCATAGTCTAAACTTGGGGGTTATGCGTCCGCACTCACTTTTATGCGGTCCACACTTGTGGTTGTGCGGCCGCAATATGAAATTGTACGGCTTGCACTCACTATATGCGACCGCACTTACTTTTGTGCGGTCCGCACAGCCTCTTCTGAATCTGTTTTACTGCAACTTTTCAACATGCATTTGTGTACTCTATGAGCTTCCATTCTAAATAGTTCCTATTGCTATGTGTTGCAGACAATGGTTAGATCCCGTGGCAGAGGTTATGCACCAAACGGGAGGGGTGAGCCCTCCCGGGGCCGAGTCCGAGGCAAGAGTAACCTACCATTTGCCATACGGAAAATCATAAGCAAGAAAACAACTGCGAACAGACCTCCGTAATCCTCTAACACCAGTGAATATGCCCCGTCTGGGGAAGCCTCCGAAAGCCAATATATGAAGGTCCAGCCTGAACCCCAATCCAATCCACCACAGTCCACAGGGCACTATCAATTGCGCAATGATCCTACGGATAGCTCATCTGTTGGTTCTGATGTGGGAAGCAAGGGTTCCGAGCCCTTCTCTTCACCTCCTCCTCCCGCACCAATTAATATAGATGATGATGATGATATACCAGATGATGGGAGAGGAGGTGACACTCGAGTGGGTGGCCTTGAGAGGTCAAGGATAAGAGAGATGTGGGAGGACATATTTGTCAACTTGACTACCTTCAACAGCTTCAGAGAACTGTGGTCCTAGTGGTCGCTCGCACTTGAGCGACAGTTCTTGATGAAGTACTTGTACATTCAATATCCAAATGTCCTCAGACAGTTTCGGGAGAGAAAGGGATGAAAATGGTTCACCCATAGTTTCCTCGACGCAAATGAGCACTTGGTCAAAAAAATTTATGCTAATGTGGCTCACATAAAGAAGGGCACCAAAGTGACAAAGGTGCGGAATCTGAAAGTCTGGTTCGACTCCTATGCTTTGAACTCATATGTGAGATTTGAAGAAGTGGAGGCAATTGAATATTTGGAAAAGCTGGCTTTGGGAGAGGCTTCTAGGTTGTGGTTAGCAGAAATACTGGTAGCTCGAGGGCCACCACCTCCGCGGCTCACAGCAGGGTTCCCCATAGTCCGAGCCACCCTAAAATTTGAGGCCAAAGGGTGGAAGACATTTGTATGCATCCGCATTGACCCGTGCTTGAATGAGAACAACTTACCTCTTCCCCGAGCAGTCCTGGTGGCTTTGATTATAGTTGGGTATCCAATAAATTTGGGGGACATCATGCCCACCAACATTACCTTAGCAATCCAAAAGGACGAGAGATCATATCCCTACCCCAACTTCCTCACTGAATACTTCAATGATCAAAAGGTGGAGACGAGGCCGTATGATATAAAAGTAAAGTCCAAGAAGCCTTTCTCATGGTACCACCTTCAGGATGGTGACAACTCGAAGTTCAAGGGTAAGGAAACTACTTCCACTGGCCAGTCTGAGGAGCCAAGGGCAGTAGTTACTGACTCTTCTGCTCGGCCTTCCACAACTGTCATGCCTTCTACAGTAGCCTTCCACCACCTTCTTCATCCAGGCCATAAGCTCCTTTACTAGTACCGGCTTCTACCACTTAACCACAGACTGCGCTGCGAGTCTCCCAGACATTTGCGAGTCTCAACAACTAGATGCATGCAACTACTTCAAAGCTGTTTGACATATTCAGTGTTTTTGCAGCACAATCCTCTACCCCAGCAGTCCCAAAGGTACCTCCATCAGTGGAGGAAACTTTAAAGAAGAATCTGGACAACCAGAAGATCATTATGGAAACTATGTTGGCACATGGGGAGGCCATTGAGGAATTGGGGAAGCAAACAAAGAAGATGCGGAAGTCTCAAGCATCGAAGAAGTCAGTGGAAAAGTTGAGCCAGGAGGTTGCCAAGATTGCATCTGCCAGAGATCTACCATTGGACCTACTTATGGAGACAGCAGCCCCAGCAGCACGGGCAGCACCAGAGGCATCTGAGGCAGCATCCATCCAGTCTAAGGAGTCGGATGCTACTGCCCAAATCATTGAGGGGATGATCCAGATGCTCAGCAACCCATTTGTCCCTCAGCCGGGTGATGATGAGATATAGCTTGAGGAGACTGAGGGTGATGGAGATGCTATGCAAACTGGGGGTGCTGGAGATGCTGTGCAGACTGAGGATGTTGGAGATGCCATGCAGACTTAGGGAGTTCTCTTAACTCTCTACCCTTCCCTATTCTTACTTTTTTTTTAAGCATTGGGGACAATGCTTATTTTTCATTTGGGGGGTGGTCTATTGATATTTTGATGATTTGGATGACTGTCTATGATATTTGATCACATTTATCTGTAATAACTTAAATAATCTCTTTCCTTTTTCTTTTATCTTTACTCTATCCCTCATTATGTATATAATCATCCCTCTTATATATATTCATTTGTTTTATCTTTGGTAGTTTATTTCATAGCTTCTTCGTTTTGCTTTCCTAATAGTATAGCTTTTTAATTACTTTATTAGCTTCTTTTTGATTTGTTAACTTCTTCTTATGTTTTAACGAACAATAAGCCTTTGGTTTTCTTAATGCCACGGTTCTTTCCAAAAGAGGGGCTTGTGTAAACCGGGTTCCTCTTCCCAACGATGTATGGTGTTGTTTTAGACTTCAATACTACACAATATTTCAAGTTAATTGTGCAGTACCCAATTTTCGAGTGTTGTCTAATAAGAAGAACCCGGTTCTTCTTAGTCTACTACTTACTTCTGTTTGCGAAATAATTAAGCAGTAATAGTAAAGACACAGATATTTTTACGTGGAAAACACCTGGCTCAAAAGGTGAAAAACCCACGACCTACTCCTCAGTAGGGTTTGCTAAAACTCTTCACTAAACTCTGAGCCAAAACGGACTTACAAATTAAACTCTTTTGTAATCCTAGGACTAACTCTAATCCTCTTTGTATCAACTAGCCTCTAGCTAATTTCTACAGATTTCAAGCTAACTCTAACTTGANAATCAACTAGACTCAATATACAAATAATGGAACGGTTCCTTCTAGTTGAACTGTAAGCCTTTGTATCGCACAACAATTCTGCTTGCAAAACCTCTGGAACTTTTGCTTCAGAACTTGATTCACTTTTGCACTTGTGCGTCACCTGTTTCAGTTGTAATACATTGATTATTTATAGAGTCTGTTTGTTGAGTCTCTGATCCAACTCTTCCTTGGTAAACGAGTTTGATTGTAACTCAACTTCCTTCCTCAATTTCTGTCCTAGCTGAAATCAACTTCTATCTTCTCTTATCAATTTGCAACCTTTTTGTATTAGGAGACATTCTCTTAGTTCTTTGATACTTAGCAATCACTGATATCTCCTAGACGTGTATGATTCATGATCCAACTGCTTCATTCAGGAGTGTATGCTATGATGGACCTGGTTCAACTGGACACCTTTTGTCAATATTCAAAACCCATTCAGTGACATGGGCCAAAAAATTCCCCCTTTTTGATGATGACAAACGCTGTGCATTTATCCTGTATATTCATCCAACACTTTGTATTTTTGTGAGCATTAATCATCAAGAACCAGGTTCATTAGGTTATAAATATCACTTTCAAAATTTTTGAAAACACAACACATCACATCTTCCCCCTTTTGGCATCATCGAAAAGTTGCAAAATGATACTTACCAGTTATTAATTCTTACTCATGGCCAATTTAGGCAACTACGGGTGCAAACATGATTAATAAACACAAGAAACCAATAATGTAAGCTAAATCATAAATAGAGACATTTGTCAAAACACCAAGCTTTCATTTGATTAACATGGATTATCAACACCAAAACAGATTAAATCAAAAACAGCCAAAACAAGAGTAAGACAGAATTAAACACTGAAACAAACGCACTTGACACAGTCCCGAACTGGGCACTTGATAGGATAGGAGGGGGGTAGTTCTGGAAATTCCTAAGTTTGGGGTGGTGCAAAAGAGGCTGGATTCTTGGTTTGGAGAAGAGACAGCATTTGGTGTAAGACACCCTCATTTATCTCCTTCTCCTTGGCTAATTCAGCTTTGAGAGCATCACGCTCACCTTCCACCTCAACTAAGCGAGTCTTCAAACGAAGGATCTCCATATCCTTTTGCTCGCTTTCTTGCACCAGAGTACTGACCTTGATGTTGATTGGTTTCTTCTGAGATGAACCAGGTTCATCTGCCGGGGCACTAACACTGTAATCACATGACAGCAAAGTATCCTTCCCAAAGAAATCCTTTGCAGTAGCCATTTCAGCCTTCGTTGTGGGAACTCCAAAATGAGCCAAAACTGCAGTAAGGATAAAGCCATAAGGAATCACATGGGCCTTGGTGCCACACCACTCTGTCCAAAAGCTGGATGATTAAAGATGGCCAATTGATCTGCTTGCCTCTGTATAGGCACTCCATGAGCGTTAGATCCATATAGTTGGCAATGTGCCTGTGCTCTTGTCTAGGCAGCAGAAATTTAATAACAAACTCAAAGAACAGCTTGTGTGCAGGCTTCATCTCGCTTTTCTACACAGCCCTGGGCTCAGGCTCTTCTTCATTGTCACAAAAGAATCTGGTGATGTTGAGTTCTGAGGATACTCCATCCAAGCAAGGCCATCTCTACCTTGTATAGTCGTCATATCCCTCAGATGGAATGTCTAAAATGACTCCCAGTTGTTGAGCGTCAAAGGAGACTTCAACTCCCTGACCAATGATGTAACCCTTCCTCCAATCACAGTCGCATTCCCCATGAATTCCACTACCTCATTTCTGACCTGCCTGCCTTCTAAGCGAACGACCATGTCATTCCAGCCTTGAGCTGCCAGAAAATCCACGAAGTACCTCATACCAGGCTCCTCCAAGTCCTTCAGTAACTTTCCCTTCAAAATATGTCTCTTGCCAAACATGGAAACTCTGTCAAGCGACAGTTCTCCAACCTCCTTCTCATTATCTCCACTCCAATCAGGATCACTGTCTCTCTCAACAATCTGAACTTTCTTCTTTGACTTTACTTTAGACTGTGTCCTCGTAGATGTACTCACGGTGGTAGCAGACATAGGAGCTGACTTCTTTGTGGAAGTCTTAGCCAACTTGGCTTTGGATGTCTTGACGACCACTGGAGTAACCTCTTCATCTTGTTGGACCATGTCCAACACCTCATCAACGGCAATAGCCTCAACAGGCTCCCCCACTTTCGCTTTCCCTTTCTCAGCCTTCTTTCTTTTGCTCTCTTGCAGAGCTTTTTCCAGCTTCTCCTCCTCTTCTCGAACAGTATTTCTCGTAGCTCGTACCCTTGGAAAAGGTACACCAACAAACTCATCAGTTTTCCTTTTCTTTGAGGCTTTAGACTTGATGGACTTGGGAGTCCTTCTCTTCTTGCGGTTGTATGAGTCCCCCAGTTTCTTAAGTCTCTCAGCCAAGGTTTCTTCCCCAGAAGAAACACGGTCATCTATCTCCTTCATTAGCTTTTCTAATCCAGCAGCAGCTTCCTCAACTTCATTAGTTCCCCCTATCACTACGACATCATCTTCAAGATTCTCAAGAATGGGGCCACAAATCTCAAGTGTGGAACCATCCTTCCCAGATCCCCTCACACCTGCATCTCCCTCATTCTCAAGAGTTTTCCCAGTTTTTCTTGGCCTACTTGGCACTTACACATCTACCACAGACCCAACCAGCACAAATCTATTTTAAGAATTTAACACAGAGGTAACTTCATTATTACCTTTCTCAGCACTTGACGAACCAGGTGCATCGTCCTCATGTGCTGATTTAAACGATTCACTGGACGAATCTGGTTTGGGTTCTTCTTCAGCCTGTAATAAATCTTCCAAGAACTTTGCTCGCGACCCTGAAGCCACAAATTTTTGTGCAAGAACCTTGACACGATGGGGTTTTTGGGATGGGATAGGGTTTGGTGTAGGTTTAAGAGCATCATGGTATTCAAGGGTTTCAGGTGTCTCACAGGATTCAAACATGTAGACCGGTGGAGAGTCAGACTCATATACTCCCTCATCGTAGTCACGATTTTGAGAATCAGATGAAGTAGACGACATTTTTAATTTTTAGAGAAAAAGAAGAGAGGGCAAAAGACAGTAGAGGTTTGAGTGTTGAGTGACTTGAACAGGATTCGTCTATTGC
Source organism: Nicotiana undulata (assembly GCA_005239495.1). Taxonomy (NCBI): domain Eukaryota; kingdom Viridiplantae; phylum Streptophyta; class Magnoliopsida; order Solanales; family Solanaceae; genus Nicotiana; species Nicotiana undulata. Next base: position 68,153 of record ML291758.1, read on the forward strand.
TTTATTCACAATGGGTAATGATGGCCTATTTATAACTTGTGGATGGGGTGATTATAACGGACGTGTATTAACATAAGTAGGATACTAATCGATTAAGGACTGTCAGTGATTTGACAATGATTAGACCGTTTCTTTCCCCCTAAAACTAGGCTAATTTATTGAGACGGAACTTCTTGAAACTGGTTCATTATTTGGGTAAGTACGAGAATTTTAACTGAACCATGAATGGATAGAGTCCTGCTCATGTATGACTGTACTTGAATTAATACATGTATGGAGATGAGAACGTACCTTGTCAGTCATGTAAACCAGCATGGATGAACCAGGTTCATCCTGTTAAAAATCTTTATTTTGCCTCAATTCACAAATAGAGAAACATCATTAGAAACTAGGGAATCATATTAATACATGGCAGAAGAGTATGACAACAAAGACATAGAGCTGAGCAATGATTAATCTGATTAAGTACCTAATTAAAATTTCTAGCCAGAAAACTTCCTCCTCTTTTTTTTTCAATTAGGTGATCTTAATCATCCCTAATTCAAGCATGTTTCTCTCATAATGCTCCTTGCTCAATGCTTTGGTAAATATATCAGCAATTTGATGATCAGTGGCACATAATTCGATTGAGATCATTCCCTTTTCATAATTATCCCTCGGGAAATGGTGCCTAACATCTATGTGCTTAGTTCTCTTGTGATGAACCGGGTTCTTAGTCATACTAATTGCACTAGTGTTATCACAGTAAATAGGAATGCATCCCACATTTATACCAAAGTCCAGGATTTTTTGCTTAATCCATAGCAACTGAGTACAGCAAGAGGTTGCAGCAACATATTCAGCCTCAGCAGTACACAAGGCTACTGAATGTTGTTTCTTGGTGGCCCAAGATACGAGGCAGGAGCCCAAAAAGTGAGCCATGCCTGAAGTACTTTTCCTGTCAACCAGGAAACCTACATAATCA